>WYDI02029966.1:5077-20507 GCA_009867235.2 Psittacus erithacus
GCTGGGGGAGAGGCTGCGCGAGAGCACAACAGCCAGGAGTCTACACCTCCACTCAGCACTTCCATGAGTGGATCCTCATACAGCTGCGACTGCACCCAGGAACAACAGCTAATCCAACACCACAGCCAGTCTTCACCTCACCTCCTGCTCAGACACCAAAGCCAAAGCCAAAGCCAAAACCAAAACCAAAGCCAAAGCCAAGACCAACAGAATCAGGTACCGTTAACTCCTGCCCATTTGCAAAACAGAAGCTGGTGGAACTCCTTAGTCAGGTGCAGGAGCTCCTGAAGGCCCTAAAGGAAAAAAAGCCTTCAGCAGCAGGATGAACAGAAGCCAGGGTAGGCTGCAGTGTACCACAGCCATTTCCCTCTGGGGCAATGCATGCTTACTCAAAGGCTGCCTCAATGTCAAAGGCCTGCTCCATCTTTGCATGCTCTTCATAATTCAGACAAATGTTGACTTGTTCCTGAAATAAAGCTAGTTGTTTTCATAGCTAACATGCACCAGTACAACTCAGTCTCCTGTGCAAGGCAAGCACTTCCATGCCCAGCACCTGCAAAATGAGGCTGCAGGCAGTTAACTCAGGCACAAAGAGAAGTGGCCTCCCAAAGGGGCTGAAACCTTGCCTGCTCAGAGAGGAGGGTGCTCAGAGCCTCTATTGGATGAGTAAGACTGGCCCATTGAGACTAGAAAGAGGGTAGGAAAAACTGATGTGCCATGCAGACAACATTGGGTGTTTGCATTAAAGCATACAAGCACATGTTTAGGGCCTGGAATAACCATTAGCCAACTGAACTGATTGTGGGAAACTCCTGAGCACGACAAGAGAAATTGCTGACCACAGCAAACAGTTAAAAGTTGACAGGATTTACAGTGCCATGAGGAAGAGCAAGATTTCACTGGCAGTTCAGGGTTAAGAGTGTCTGGTGGGTTTGGGATAGCGTTCCATTGTGGAGGTAGAGCAGCAAGAGGTTAGGAGCAGTGGCAGCAGGAAGGCTTAGGAGTGCAGTCTGGTACACAGCAGGGCTGCAGGGCAGGATCCCTGCCCTTTCTGATCTGGCTTTCCCCAAACTCCATGCGCTGCTCAAAAAGCACTTTGTGCAGTTGGATCTCCTTCAGGACCTGCAGAAGCTCCGGCCCCACACCGCTCTGCAGAAGATCGTAGTTCTCAGCTGGGTCAGACTCCAGGTCAAACAGCAGTGGGGGCAGGTGGGGTGTCAGCGGGGTGAGCCCATGGCAGGCCTCATCTGGGGTTGTATCACTGTGCAAGGAACCTGCAAAAGAATCCCCTGGCACAGCTCGGTTTCTTCTCTTGGAGCTCTGGAGAGCAAAATCAAGCAGGACATCACAAAGCTGCTACACAGAGGAGAGGAGGCAGCACTAACCTTGTGTGAAGTAATGGGCCTTGTACTTCCCAAACCTGACAGCGAAGGGACCATGCAATGGATCGGGGGATGGCGGGTAGAAGAACATCGTCTGACGGGGACTCTGTGGGAAGCAGCAGAGTGAAGCTCACCTGTCCAGCCACGAGGCTAAAGAGCCTGCGACAGGGCCAGGCAGAGACTCCAGGGATGCTACACAGGAGCCCAGATGCTGCAGTGAACACATGGCCAGACAGGGGGGGAGCTGACAAGCAGCAGCATCAACTGCTCCCTGCACAAAGACACTGGGGCTCTGCCTATGCACTGCAGCCATGGGCTGGGCTTGGCAACATGCTGCAGTTGTTAAAGCAGCCTGAAGAAGCCCAGGAACTCGATGACATATCCCAGGCCAGACCAGCCCTCAAGACTCACCTTCCCTGACCCAAACAGCACCGGGCTCAGGTCATAGCCATCCAGGGCAACTTTGGGAAGAGCTGCTCCAGCCAGGGAAGTCAGTGTTGGCAGGATGTCCAGGGTGCTTGCCAGCTCATGCGTCACTCCTATCACTCACCACAGCAAGGCACAAGGAAACATTCAAGTACTTGATCCCACTCTCATCCCTGCATTCCCACTTCCCTTCCATCCTCTGCTTGTCCCAGAGCAGCCAAGCTGCTTCAGCTGGCATCAGCACTCAAAAGGGACAAGCAGTGCCAAGTCTCACCTGGAGTGATACGGCCTGGCCAATAAGCCACCGCTGGCTCCCGCATGCCACCTTCGTATGTTGTGCCCTTTCCACACTTCAGAAGGCCAGAGCTGCCTCCACGTGCCATCCGCAAGGTGGAAGGGCTGTGAGAGAGAACAACCTACCATCAAGTTTCACAGGTCCACGCTACCCCTTCCCTAGTACTGCTAACAGGGTCATGACAAGAAAGACACGGTGCCAGCAAGTGACACTGCCATCCTTCTCAGCCTCGGGAGGCAGGAGGCATGGGGCAGGTGAAGAAGCCAAGGTGTAAAAGAGGCCTAAGCAGGGCACCAGAGATCAACTACACCCCACACCAATGGAATTGGGTCTATTTGGGCTGCTGCCCACTCCTGGCCTGAACCCTGTGAGGTTTCTGTCCAGGAGGGGCACAGCTGAGTCACAAGAACAAGGAGCAGATCATGCACTGGGTCCTCTCCAGAGCAGGATCCACCTCTTGCCTCACTTCAGCTTGTTGGGATCTCACCTGGCAATGCCATGCGTCCTTTACCCCAGCAAACCAATGCCTCATGCCACTTCCCTCACACCATGGCAGCAGAATCTTACCAGTAACAAAGCCCCCCCGGCTGAGCCCACTCACCCATTGTCAGAGGTGAAAAACACCAAGGTTGTGTTTGCAAGACCACTTTCCTGCAGTGCCTGTAGCAGCTGTCCCACTGAACCATCAAACTCTGCAAGTGCATCTCCAAATGGCCCACGCCGTGACTGCCCTGTGTACTCCTGGCTTGCAAACTGGGGGTAGTGGGTATGCTGGAGAAAGGGCAGAGAAGATCGCTACGAAAACTCCCAGAGCTGCTTCTTGTTCCCAGTTCACCCAGGGAAGGTCAGCACCCCAGCTAGGACATGGAGATAGGCGATACCCATGAGGTGAAAGGCCGCTTGTCCCCAAGCTTCAGAAGCATCTCTCAGAAATGGCACAAAGGAGACATGTGCAGACTTGGGGTGGGAAGTTTTCCTGCGTGGACACCTGGCCCAGGGAAGCAGGCAAAGCTCCAGAAAGAAGCAGCCCAAGAACATTATAAGCATGGTGCTGCCACAAGGCCAGGGCACAGGAACACCACCCCCAGGTCGCCCAGCGGCAGGTACTGACTACTCAGCACAGTGCTGGGCTGCAGGAGCTGAGCTATTTCCCTGCTCTCCATGGAGGACAAAGGGTCCCTTCCCCAACCCTGGACCCGCAACAGCCCTCTCCCCTCCTACGTGGGAGGCATAGTACAGCAGGAAGGGGACGCCTCGTCGGGCACAGTCAGCGATGAAGTTCCGTGAGAATTTGTTGTAGAGCGGCACCAGATCAGGGAAAGAGACTGGCTGCTGCACGATGCTCTCGTTCCAGAGCAGCGGGACTGGCACGACGCCTTGGTCACAAGTCCCAAAACACTTGATGTCAGGTGGGAAGCAGGTGAGATTCTGGCAGGGGCCCTGGAGAGAACAAGTAACACCTTTCGGTCTACCTGTGTTGCAGGACAGGGAGGAGAGCACTCTCACAGCAGCCCACCACCCATCCAAGGATCATATTGCCTCACCTCATTTTCTCATGGAAGCTCTGCAGATGTTTCTTTGTAGCCCAGAATCTGACCCTCTCTCCCCTGACAAAGGGCAATGTCCCCATGCACAACTACCCAACCACAAGAGCACCTCAGAGATGGACTTTCCCCACCAGCACCCATCTCCCTGGCCTGCAACCAACCTCACCCATCTGCCCAAGAAACCACTGGCCTGGCCCACATGCTTTCAAGCAGCTTCATCTGCGAGGCACTGCCCCCAGCCAGTTCCAAGACACCCCTCAGAGCTCGACGGGCCTCTCACCTGGTCATGGGAGTAAGGGATCCCCAAGAAGTGGTCAAAGCCCTGGTGGGTGGGCAGGAAGGAAGCATTCATCCCCAAGCCAAGGTGCCACTTGCCGACCATGGCTGTGGCATAGCCCGCAGCCTTCAGCACCTCTGCGATGGTGACCTCAGACAGCGGCAGCCCCCCCCGCGAGCCGGGGCTGAACACCCCCGGGTAGATCCCGGAGCGCATCTGGAAGCGGCCTGTCAGCAGGGCTGCCCTACGGGAGAGAAGACCGGATCCAGCACGGCGCGGGTCCCTCCCCAAAGTCCCCCCGCCTCGGGCCCTGGCAGTCCACAGCTGCCCCCACCTCATACCCCGTCTGCACCGACCTTGCACCGAGCAGCCCCCGGGCACAGCGACCTCCTCACCCGCCCCGTTCCTCCCAGCACCGCAGCTCCCGGTGGGTGCCCAGCCCTGCCTCGACGCTTCTCGAGCTCGGTGCCCGCCCCGGTGCCCCGCAGCGGTCAGCGGGCAGGGAGCCGCGGGGCACGTACCGGGACGGGCTGCACACAGGGGAGCTGCTGTAGAAGTCGGTGAACCGCAGCCCCCGGGACGCCATCCAGTCCAGGTGCGGCGTGGCAGACGAGGGGTGCCCGTAGCTACCCAAGTCCCCGAAGCCCAAATCGTCCGCCAACACCAGGACGAAGTTGGGTCCGGTGGCGGCCGCTCCACGCAAGGCCAAGAGGGCCAAGAATGCCATGGCCCAGGGCAGCCGCAGGATCCGCTGCCCCATGGCGCTGCTGCCGGGGAGGCCCCGCCGGTACCGGGAACGGACACCGCGCACCATGTGACCTAGGGCCGCCGCGGGGCGTGCTGGGAGCTGTAGTCCGCCGCGGGCAGCTGCTAGCGGCGGTGCCGCCCCGGGAGGACGCGGGTGCCCGGCGTGTGGCGGCCAGCGGAGGTCCCCTGCGCTGGGGCCGGGTGGCCCGGGGGAAAGGTCCCTGTCCCCTGCCCGTGGCTGGCACCAGCTCCCGGCCCTGGCCGCTGCTCCCGGCTTCCTGCCTTCGGGAAGAGCCCGGGAAGCTGCTGTTCTGGTGAGCGCAGGGTGCAGGATGCCGCGGCACAGGCAGAGAGCGCGGCGCTGCGGGGAGCAGGCTGCGCTCTGTGGGAGCCTGGGCGTTCTTCAGGCAGTGTGTTTGCGGACAGCAACGGCAGTTTCACCTTCAGCATCAAAGACTGCTGCTTGTGCCTGAATATAGGAGCCCATATCCTGCAGATCTATGACTTGAAAGCAGAGAAGGGACAGTGCAAAGAGCAGCAGCAGTTCTCTGAGGGAAGGGAGTGATAAGGAGAACAAGGGAAAAAGGGGTAGGTTCAGCACCCGGGAAGGCTGTACCCTACTGCAGTGCCTGCTTTTGAAAACCAGAAAAAGCTCAAAAACAGGCACAGAAGGGAACTGAGGCGGAATGTCCTGAAGGCCTCTATCTGTACAGCTTATCCAAAACACCAGTACAGCAGGACCCGAGATGCTGCACAAAGCACAGGCACTTCGCTCTGTGTCTCTGCATGTATGAAGTGTGGGCATGTGCTTATGCCTGTATGTGTGCATGGACATGTATGTACGCATGTGTGCACATGTAAGTTTGCATGTGCATCTAGAGGAGGTGCATTCTACGTGTCATACAGCACTAGGGGGTACGCTGTGAGCATGCATGTGGGCAGATGGATGGGTGCACACGGTGTAGGGGTGGGTGCATTCTGCATGTATGCATCCTGTAGGGTGTGCATGCACCGCCTGTGTATGTGTTCTGTATGTGTGTGTGTCAGCCAGTTTTGCACACACAGGCATTCCTTGTGTAAGCGAACATTCTGCATTGCCCTTGTGTTCAAGACGGGTGTTTTAGAGTCTGAGTGTGAGCACACTCTGGTTGTGCACTGCACCTACTCTTTGTACCCCATGTGCGTCTCCATGCACGCTGTGTGCGAACACAGTGTATGCGCACAGTTTTTGTGCATGCTGTGTCTGTGCTCCCAGGGAATTCCTCCTTGCAGAAGAGCTGGAGCTGAACTGGGAGCACACTCATTCTCAGGAGGTTTCTCCTGTCTCAGCCCAATGATGTGACTGCTGTTCCCACGGACAAGTACAACAGTTGCTTAGTTGGGCTTCTAAAGAGCCAGATCACATTCAAGAACATGCACACATACTTCAAAGGCATGAATGGCAAACCAAAATAGCATAGAGCAGGCCCTTTCTCAGAACCCACTTAACACAAAAAGCAGGACCCAGTACTCATCTTCTTCTCCAGCTGATCAGGACTGGAACATACACACAAATCACTCCCTAGATTCACAAGCACAGCATGTTCATAGGTTCCTTAAATATGAGCATTTAGTCAGTGTCTGTGGCTGAATGTCAAACTACTTACCCAGCAGCTGGCACAGACCTTGGGTCTTTCCAGATCTATGTCTCCCCTTGCTCGTGAGCTAGTCCAGCTTCAAGTTCACTAGTGAACTGCACACACCCCCAGAGCACTCCCACCAGTAGCTGGCTGGTGCTTCCAGCTGCTGGGTCCTTATGGGCTGTGTTCCTTCTGCCATTGCTGCAGCCAGGTACAGACTGGGGCCACACAGAACAGCATTTGGAGTTACTCTCAAAAAGGTTGGACAGCCTGTGGTGATTAGGTGCAAGGCTCAGTCAAACAAGCAAAACAACCAGCAGTTGCTTATCTGTAACTGGCTCCTTTATCCGTGTTTCTGTCCATTTTCCATGCTTATACATCCCCTCCACCCTCCTTGATGCCTTTCTCCGCCCTTTTCTTGTCCCAAACAAGTGATCTACCCCTGGTTATTTTCCCCACCTTCCTCTGAGATTTGCTACATCTGTGAACAGATTTGATGTTTGATGTGCTGATAGCAAGGTTACCTTGGACTTCCATCACACTGCCTGGGTGCCGCTGTCCCTGCCAGATGCCTCTCCCTAAAATGCCCCCACCTCTCCCTTCAGTTATCTGTAAGGTGTCACTCAAATGTGCCTGCTCAGAGGAGGGTGAGGGTACAGTGGAAGAAGGGCACAGAGGTTATGAGGACAGCGGCTGGAAACACAACATGCCTTAGGCCAGCTGCTGGTGGGATCCCTGTAGGTGTGTACAATGCACTGGTGAACTTGAAACTAGACTTATGCAGCACAAGAACACACACATGGGAACAGCAGCAGCCACATCCATCAGACTGGGATAGGACAAGCCTCCTGGGTGTGATTCCACCTGATTCAGCTCTAGCAGACCTGAAAGGAAGTGTGCTGGAAGTCTACTAGATCTGGCTGCGATTCCACCTGATTCAGCTCTAGCAGACCTGAAAGGAAGTGTGCTGGAAGTCTACTAGATCTGGCTGCTCCATAACAGAATGGGGAAGGAAACCCGAAGAAATTACACCAGAACTCACACACATGGACAGAGGCAGTGCTGGTTGGGCAAAGCAATGGGGAGGGCTGGCAGTTGGACTTAATACTGTATAGTAACTGGACTACTGCTTTAGAACAGAAGTGCAGGAAGGATGTAGGCTCAAAGTTTTATACATATAAAAAAATACAAATAGTTTTTAGTGTTTGTTTTCTCCAATAGGTACCATTAAAGCTTCCAGACAGGTCCCTTCCCTGTAGGTCTCAGAGTGGCTGAACTCTCCAGGCAAGCTTTGCCATGAAGAAACAAGCAGTAACCAGCAACCCTGTGGATACTCTCACCCTCTCCTTGACAGTGATATGCAGCAGCTCAGGCCACATCAAGAAAAGTCATGGCTAGAGAATCTCCCACAAGAGTGGGAGAAGCCCAGCTGCGCTCTCAGGGCAAGAGAAAAATCACCTTCCTCTGTGAAGGCCAGCTTTAACTAGCCCCAGGAATCTAGAGCAAAGGGAAACTCAGACTCAGAGTCCAGGGCTTAGGCAGATGGGGGATTCTCTTCAGGGCAGCTCTCCTCTTCATCCAACAAATTCTCACTTTTCTGCAGGTCAAAGCTCTGGAAAGGAGCAGGACAAAGAAGCATGACAGCAACAGCTATACTGTGCTGTGATTCTTTCAAATTTGGCCTAGGGCAGTGCAAGCTCTTCAGAGGATCACCACCTCACCCCTTCCAACCTAGACATGAGCAGCACACAAATCCCATAGTGTCACTACTATAAGGCAAATACTGCCATGCCTACAAAGTTTTGGCGTAGAGCTGCCCTTAGGAGGAGGGCAGTAAGTAGAGCCTTTCTTACCTCCAGTTCTCGCATGACCTCGTCCATGAAATCTCCTGAATTCTGTTTGTAAGCAACTGCCAGTTTGATGGCATCATTGAAGAGCTGATGAGGAGGAGAATACTTGTCACTCAAAGCAAAGGGGCACTGGGTTTCTGTAACATACAGAAACTGTTCCCACACCTCAAGAAAAACAAAAACAAAACTCTGCAAGTACCTATAGCTACCACACCTCACAAGTAGGCAAACATGTACCAGCCCGTTTTCTGCTCTCTGTGCCTACAGCAATCTCCATGTCCTTGGACCACATAGAGGTCTCAGGTATGCTGAGTCAAATATCTGTGTCATACCTTCACTACATTGGTGCCATCTGCAGCAGATACAAAGTAAAAGGGCAAACTGAACTTCCGAGCAAAGTTGAAGCTTTTCTGGGTCACCTTCATATCCGCTGGGGACAAGAAAAGGAGAAATGGTCAGTAAGACATGACTGCAGGTAGAATGCCAACATGTGCAGGAGTGGTGGAACAGATGAGACCAGAGCTCAGCTGGGCAGTCAAGGCCCCCTCACTATAGTACAAGGCTAGGAGAGTCCTCCCCAACAGGTGTAGGGCTTTAAAAGCAACAGCATCAGCAAACCATTGATAAGAGACACTTAGAGAAAGAGTCCTTTTTGGTTTATCCATGGCGCTTGACTAAATTATAGATGGATTCTGATGTGCTATAAATGAATAACAGCTTAGAAAATACCCGTTCACTTGCCCTGAAGCAACTATGAATGTTTCCCAGGCACATCCCTGTGATTTTGGCTGTGTCCGTATGACCTGGACACCATCACCATTACAAGTCATGTCTCTCTCTTCAGTTTGGCCTATTACCCAGAACTCCCCCCTGCTTTTATAGCATGTACCTATACTTCTGTGAGTCCAGGGCATGTTCACAATATATAAATGACCCAACTGTTACATATTTTTACTTAACAGGCAGTCAGGTCCAGCTGTCCCAACCTCAGTAGGCCAGAGGCTTTATTTCAGTTTTGGAACAACGCTACTGCATATTTAGAGGCCGTGCCAGCAGAGCAGGAGCAGCTCAGTTGTGATTGATAGGCAGCCTGTATGCTGCACAGGGGGATGATCTGCCTTGTCTCACACAGCAGCAGCTGAAGTAGTTCAGACTCCAAGGGCTGCCTGTGAGCATTGCCTTGGCAGTCCCTCCCAGCCTCTCTGCAGGAAGCTGGATCAACTGTTCTGCACACTGGGCCTGTTTTAAGAGCTGCGGGGCTGATCATTTCTTAGTCCAGATGGAATACAGCAAAGGAAGGCAAGGCAAAGGACTCCTCTGAAATAGTGTGCACTCACACATAGAACACCATGATCAGGATTCATCTACGCAGAGGTTCTGTCTACAATATGCCTGTCAACACCAAGTCCATTTGCCTCGGACTTCCTCCACAGTCCATGCAACCAGTGGATTCAAGGCTGGCTTGACACATTCTATAGGAAAGGCTTTCATTAGGTAAGCTCAACCATACCCTAAGCCACACCACTGAACCAAATGAACTGCTGTAGACTGCAGTGGAAGCCCAGACACCTTATTAAGGTGGACACAACTATTCATAGCTGTAATGATTTCTACCATGAATGTCAGCAAGGAAGCCCATGTCTGACACTGTACTTGACAGAGAACAGCAGGAGACTGTGGTCTTAAGGGTATGTGTTCTCTTGTTGATGCTGAGGAGAAAGCTGATGGCATTATGCACTCTCACAGGATGGAGGAGACAGGTCACAACCCAAGTGACAGCACTAACATGGGGAATGCCTAGCTGGCATTCCTAAGAAGAGAGAGTTATCCAGTCATTGGCAGAGGAACGCAAACAGTTTTGCCATCAGGTATATTATAGACACTTCAGCACGGAGGAGTTCCACAGAAACCTGCAGCCTGAACTAGCAATACAAAGGCAGTTACTGACTGTGCAAGGGGAAGCCACATAATAGGTTATGCTCCTCTTCCAGCAAGACATCCTGCAATTTTTGATTAGATACTGCTCCAATCAGCTTTTGGTTCCTTGCTGGATGCAATGGGCAGTGTGGTAAGGACAGAATTGGAAGGACATCACTTGAATAAACTTTAAATGGATCAAACTGTATTTTCAAGTGCTAGTAAAACAAGGACAAGAGCCTGTAAGACAGCATCAAGGTCAGCAGAGGGCCTAGCTATTCACTGGTAAAATACAGCCCTGAGGGACTAATACTGAAGAACTCATCTGGACCTAACAGATGAATGACATTCTCAACCAGGTCTGAAGAGAATCACATCATAATCCTGACAGGCTGAAAGAAGAAGATCTACTCACCATCAATTTTGTTGGCCACCACGATGCATGGAATCTCTGGACGGAATTCCCTCAGCTCCTTGTACCAGCTGTTCAAGTTCTTGTAAGTGACTTTCCGCTGCACATCAAACACCTTCCAAGAAAGAACCAGCTATGATGGGCCATAGCAGGATAGCTCCTGATCAACCACCAAATACAGAATCCAGAATTTTCCCAGGAGGACATCAATAAAGGAAACTGGTGTTTGTTAGAAAGCATGAAGGACAAGGGAGAGTACCCAGAAAGCCTTGAAACATGCAGCCAGCCCACTTCTTTGCATGAGGCAGGGAACAGTCCCTCATTTTCCTTTACAGTCTTATTTTGTACTATGACAAACACTGCATCACCCATGACAAGTGAACAAGCATAGGAAAGATCTGCTCTGCTAAGTAGGATCAGACGTAAGGCTTCTCTATTTTAACATTTAGAATACCAATGAAGTTGACTAAAGCTCACAAGTGATAAGAAAATGGAAAGGTTGAGCAACAGTACAAAGCAAGAGACCTCAGAGGGTTAGAAGTCAGGAAAAAAGACTTATTTGAGCTAATAAATGGGAAGAGCAAATTATAGGAAAACAGAAAGGGCAGAAGACCAGAGAAGAATGTCTTATGTAGTACCCCGCAGAACATCCCAGAACAGTTTTGTACTACATAATCCAATAGTCAAATAACAGAACAAGAATGGAATGCTTACAAAATTAAGGAAATTTAGAAGACAGCAAAGCCAGGGAATATAGTAAGAGTGCTATGAGGAAAGACAGAATAGAGCTAAGCATACCCAAGTACACTGCTTTCATCTAGTGAGAGAAGAAAGAACAATATAGGAAAGTTTTTTAAGCCACTGGAAGAGACAAATCTAAGGCAGCATTATCACAACAAGTAACACACAGGCCACGTGTCAGCTGGGACTGGATTAGTCAAAATTCCATCAAATCACAGCTGAGACACTGCCCTTACCATGATACAAGCATGAGCCTTATGGTAATAGGATGCATGCATGCTCTGGAACCTCTCCTGTCCAGCTGTATCCCAGAAGTCTGTAAGACACAAAAAACAAACTTAGAATGACACATCTTTTCAAGTTCTGATTTCCTGATAACTTAAACCCAGGAGACAAAGCCCAGTCCATCCACTCGGCATCACAGATTAGGTTTCACCTCACTAATCTGAAACATTCCAGGGCTAAGAGATTATGCGGAACTAGGACCTTTTCTTAGCTATGCTTAACTATGAGTTGTGCTGACACTGAACATGGCTATAAACATATCAGCAAAAGAGAAGTCATCTGTAGATATGACTTGTAAAGGTCAAAAAGACAAAGCTGTCAAAAGTGCAGTGGTAACAATGCATAGTGCTTTGTCACTAGAGATGACAACAGGAAATAAAACCTGAACCTCTTGTAATTGGCTTGATTTCTGACACTTTGGTACACAGCCAGATGCCTGCCCTAGGCAATATTGTCTCTGCTTTCACGGACAGTCCAACTCTGCTTTTCCCAGGGGCATCACTCACTCTAAAATTACTAAGCACCCAGGGCCCACTTCAGGCTCCCAAGCGAAGAGACAGGCAGCTGCCAATTCATGAAGTACCTGGTAGACTGGATATCACGAAGCATACCTGGTCAGCAACATTTTAATGTCCTTTTCTGTCTGTGTGTCTCAGGTAGGGCTCCTCCCCACCCCAATCCTTCTAATGTACCATTTCAGAATCCTCACTTAGAAGGACAAAAGGTGCCAGTGACCATGAGCTACTGAATGTCCCTAAATTAACTTCCCAGGCAATGCGGCACCTGTCCTGAGAGAACTTGCCATGCCTTATTGAAAAACACTGCTGCTTTTATTTCCAAATCCTCCAGATTTGTCTGTCATACCCCATGTCACTCCAGAATGCAGGGATTTATCAACCTTAAAATCCTTGAGAAAAGAAAGATTCATGAATATAAATACAGCATGTTTTAATGCAATCCTAACTCTACCACGTGGAATTTGGTGATTGCCTCTAAGAACAGCTCAGCAGAGTGAAAATTAAACTAGCAAGGGAAGTGGTAATTCTGCACAGTTTGAGTCTTCAGATCAAACTACCTGCCTTTGCAAATCACACTTCATGAGGTCAGAAAAGGTGCAGAAGACACTGTGAACACTTGCATAACATTAGCCACACGGATTACTTAAACTAGACCAAGTTACTTCATAAAGTACTAAATCCATGTTAAAAATAAGTCCCTGACTTTTACAAGTTGTCCTAACTGTATTTCACTTCCTGGTTAAAAAAGCTCCCCACCTCATCTTTTATATGAGTTTACCTAACATCAAATAGAGTCTGTTAAATATTTCTTGTAATGATGAAGCCTCCTCTTGTACAAAGTTCCTGTTCTCTAATATTTTACCTTCTCCCTGAGAAGCCAGAATCCCTCATCATTAGGCCCCTTTTTACCATCTTTCAACTGTTCTCATGGCTTTTCTCTGAAACCTTTTATTAGGTGTAAATGGCAAGGTTTGTGTAAGGGGCAGGGGCTGCAGGGATGGCTTCTGTGAGAAGACACTGGAAGCTCACCCAATGTCCGGCTGAGCCAGTTTCAGTTAGCTCCAAGACAGACAGATTTGGCCCCTCTGGCCAAATCACTCCCAGTCAGCAATGCTGGTGATAATATGTTTAAGAAGGAGTCAAAAACACTGCAGAGGAGGGAGGAAATGAGAGAGAACCAGCTCTGCAGACACCGAGCTCAGAAGACAAGATCATAGAATCACAGAATCCCAGACTGGTTTGGGTTGGAAGGGACCTTAAAGCTCATCCTGTTCCAACCCCTGCCACAGGCAGAGACACCTTCCACTAGAGCAGCTTGCTCCAAGCCCCTGTGTCCAACCTGGCCTTGAACACTGCCAGCGATGGGGCAGCCACAGCTTCTCTGGTCACCCTATGCCAGTGGTTCCTGAGTGTAACCAGCCTCAGCATGAAACATTTCCTTAAGTCCAATTTACACCTACCCTCTTTCAGTTTAAAACCGTTGTGCCTTGTTCTGTCACTACAGGCCCTGATAAAAAGGCTTTCTTCATCTTTCTTATAAACCCCCTTTATATACTGAAAGGCCACAAAAAAAAAAAAAGGGTGGGATTTTATGAGAAGATCAGACAGGCTGGGCATATCCAGCGAAAAAACCTAAATTCTATAAACTTGAAGTACAGCAATTGGCACATACACCAGAAGTAATGAACCAAGTGAGAATACCCAAGAAAAAGATGATCGTTATAGGAAGATTGTGTTAAAATATATTAAAAACCCAGCAATTAAAATAGCAGATCTACTGGAGTAATGCATGGCATGGGGTTTTAGAACTGATGTCGACAGGCAGCTAAATCCCACTGCAGACTCTGTTGTTATTAGCATATGGAATATTTCTTCTCACTTATTTACTATATTGACAGAGTAGAAGAGTCTGAAGACAGCTTCATACTGCAGCTAAACTGATTAATATCCTGCTTGCAAGTCAGAGCAAGCCCCCTCTCTGCTCTTCCTTTCTTTGCCAGTGCTTCCCCACCTGCCCCTTCCACCAGCACAGGTGTGTATAAGCCCCCATGCAGAGATGCTTTAGAAAGCCAAATGAGAAGAAATCCACTCCCTTCTTTTGTGAGTGGTTAATATACATGGTTTACTTTCTGGATTGGCCTGACAGTGGACAGGCACGGGGCTAGAAGTGAACACTGGCAGTACATAAGGGAACAGGTCTACAACTTTCCTGGGCAACTAGCTTAGTTTTGTGATAAAACTGAAATGTCAGCTCAGTTCCATCATGACACTGCATCCTGAGCAGCAGGCACTCACTGAACAGTGACTAACACAGCTAAATCAGGATTCTTGCAGCAATTGCTTCGACAGCTATTCAACTCCTTGAAAAAAACCCAGAGCTGATCTTTCACTTAGAGATCCCCTTGCATGGGGATTATTGGCATAGCTGAAGAACCTATTAACTGAACAGTGATCTGGCCTGGTAGATGAGGGAAGAGTAGTGGCTGTTCTTAGACTTCAGTGAGGCTTTTGGCACTGTCTCCCATAAGAGCCTCACAGGGAAGCTGTTGATGCACGGGCTGGATGAGCAGACAGTGAGGTGGACCTCAAAACTGGTTGAATGGCCATCAAGAGGCTGGTGATCAGCAGCTGAGTCTGGCTGGAAGCCAGTAACTTAGCAGTGTACTCCAGGGGTCAATACAGCATCTGATCCTGTTCAACATCTTTATTAATGATCTGGATGATAGGGCAAGATTGCATCCTCAGCAAGCCTGGAGATGGCACAAAACTGGGAGAAGTTGCTGGTACATAAGAAGGTTCTGCTGCCATCCAGTGGGACCTGGACAGGCTGGAGAAGCAGGCTGACAGGAACCTTACGAAGTTCAACAAGGAGAAGTACAAAGTTCTCCTTGGAGGAACAACGCCATAGCACCAGTTTCTGCTGGGCATCACCCAGCTGGAAAGCAGCTTTGTAGAAAGGGCCCTGGGGGTCCTGGCTGACACCAAGCTGTGCCCTTGCCGTAAAGCAAGCTATTGGCATCCTTAACTGCATTAGGCAAAATATTCCTTCACCTCTACTCAGCACTGGAGAGGCTACACCTGCAGGACTGTGTCCAGTTCTGAGCTCCTGAGTACAGGAGAGACATGGACATGAAGATGATGAAGGGACTGGACCACCTCTTGTATGAGAAAAGGCTGAGAGGTTTGGAATTCTTTACCCTGGTGAAGAGAAGGCTCAGGGGGGATCTCATCAATAAGTATAAATACCTGAAGGAAGAGAGTAAAGAAGATGGAGTTGTTGGAAAAAGTGAAGCTTTATGTTAAAATTTGTTATATAAGAAAATTAAAGTATATTAAGATACTGTTCTGTATTATAACTTTACTAACATAGCAATAGCTTTAGCAATAGAAACTAACCAGGTGTAGCTGATAGAT
>WYDI02029968.1:0-19629 GCA_009867235.2 Psittacus erithacus
GCCCATGGCAGGGGGGTTGGAACTAGATGATCTTAAGGTCCTTTCCAACCCTAACTATTCTATGATTCTATGATTTCCTTTACTTTGCTACCCAGCTGTAAACCACAGCAGCATGATTCTGATTCTGTGAAATCAGAGATGGTCACAAGTGTTTTAGTTCTTTTGGACACATTCATTCAGCCTGAGTCCCGATTTGACTTGGTTTTCAGGTCACTCAAATATGGGGTTTTTGTGACTCGTTGCAAAATTTAGAGATGGTTTTGAGATTCCAACCCTCTAAATCTGGGGAGGGGAAATGGATTTACTGCCTCCTGTTCAGCTGTACCTCAATAAAATTGAACGAGGAAATTATTAAAATAATATTTCTACTTCAGTGGTTGGTAATCTGCTTGGAATAAGACCCCTTTTAGTCTAGGCTTTTTTATATCACTTAATTCTCAGAACTTCAAAAGACAACACACAGACATAAAGTGATCATTTTTGGTTTATTCACCCTGTTATATGTTATATGTAGAAGTATGCCTGAACTTTTTTAATATATTTTTAATTCATACAACCTGGTAATTTTGCTTGTGATACATAGAGCTGCTCAGAAGGCATATGGATAGTTTCCAATCCCTCTCTTGCAATCAGACATCCCTTATGGGGACATAAGACAAAATGAAAATTTGACTCTCTTCATTTCATCTCAACTATTTAAAATATGCTATCAGTCCATCTGAATCGCAAGGGTAATATTCATGTTTGTTGGATATTAAGTATATATATTGTGTAAGTATATTTATGTTGTATATAAAGACTGAAACCATACAAGACTGAAACCATACAAAACTGAAAGAAAAGCACTTGAAGCCATTCTTTGACACCTGCCAGTCACAATGAATAAAACTCGCTCAATTTTTATCTGCTGTTTTTCTTCATTAATTGATTATTATGGTTCTGAGTAGTGACAATGCTTTGAAAGTGCTCCATAAATTACTAGTTTTAGTGCTTGCAGCTGCTGTATGTCACAGTATGTCTTTATTGTTTTCAATTTGTGTTAGGCAGCAAAAGTAGAAATACTGTATCTGATCTTGGACCATGACAAGAAATTTTTATCCAATAAGACTGTCATTCATGTGACATTCAGGAAAGAATTTCTTGTGTCAAAACACACAGCAATGTATTAGTTTGTTTCCCGTATAAAAGATGGACCAAAAAATCTGAAATGTATTGGATGTACTTGCTTGTTTTCAGCCTTGATTTATTAGCACCCAGTGATTTATTAGACACTTGGCTCTCTACCCCTTTGCTCAGGTAGTAACCCCTATCAGTTCCAGGAGCCCTGTCCATAGGATGGCATTAAATTTCTTTGTAGCTGCACCACAGTGCTGGCGTATAATTATCCTGTGAACAGCTGGTGTGGCCAGGTCTGTCTGCTCACCTATTTCTAGCTGATTTGAGCTGCATTATTAAAACAATGCCTCAGCAATATGCCCTAAACAAGTGAGTTTGTGCATGATACTTCACCATTGTCTCTTATTTCTGTTATCCCAGTCCTCTAGCCATCCAGTCTTTCTGGCAAGGCAGTCTGACTCTCCTTTGAGTTCAGGATATGTCTCAACTTTGTCTTATCGATAGATGTCAGTAGCATGCTGTTACTGCTTGTGCCTTATCAGTGAAGCGGTTTGGTCTACAAGTTTCGCACTCCCTTCATGCAAATTAATGTTTTCTATGGTAAGCCGGTAGTTTCTGTGAGGATGAAATGCTCCTTCTCTCACTGGGGAAAAAGTGGGAGTGGCATGGTCCGAAAGTGTTGACCAGTGCAATACAGGACTCGTTCTAGGAGCTGGCAGGGCAGAAAAAACACATAACACAGACCCCTGCAAGACATACCAAGAATGATCTTAGTAATAGTGATTTGAGTGTAGGATCCTCACCTGCCAGCGGCTTGCGCCAGCATTGAGGAGGTACAAATGACTGCCAGCAGCTGGGGAGGGGCAGTGGGGAGGTGCTTGGCTGGTTTGGGTTGTATGCCTTGGACTTTGGACTGCTCTGCGGCAGGGCCTCAGGCAAGTTGTTTTGCCTTTGGGTGTTCATCCTTCCATCTGCAGCTTGGCCAGTAGTTCAGGTTTTAAATGCTTTCACACAGGAATTGTCTCATGCAGGAGATGAATCTGCAAAGGGAATCCCATGTTTTGTTTTGTTTTTCTCTTGAGAAGGAAATAATGAGCCAATATCTCTCTATTTTATTGACCTTAGCGTTTAATGCAGATCTGGAAACCTCATATAAGCCGCAGCATACCAAAAGGGTCTTCCATCATGAATAACTTGAGTTAATAAGTCTTTCCCTACTAAAATAAACTTTCTCCCTTCTGTTACATAATGGCTGAATGTTTAGTTGGTGAATCAGAAGCTATTGCAGTCTCTTCCTTTCTAAAAGTCTCACATGCATCACTGAGCCCAGAGCTATTATAAGCAGGTTTTATCTTATCCCATATGTTCTGCAATGCAGCCCAGCGCCTCAGTAACATCTACTGCATTTATTTAACCCTTTTGTAAATGTCCTTATATGTATGAACTCCAGTAGATGCTGTCACCATGCTCAGGATGTGTACCCCAAGTTGTTTTAAACCCCCTGGCCTCTAGTTTGTAACCTGTACTTGGAGCGTCCTCCTGGAAGCTGGGAAAGAAGAAGGAAACTTCCATGCCACAATAAGGTTTGCTGCTGAAGTTTCTACAGACTTTCTCATACTGTCTTCCCTGCTGGGAGTCCCCGATATCCCCAGCCTATCCCACACATTCCCAAAGTGACTTTCCTGCTCTAGATTTTGCTGTTTTTTTCAGAGAGCAGTGTCTTCCCCACCGAAAAGCCTGGTGGTAGGATGGATTAGGGAGGCAGGATGTTGGTGCCAAAATAAAGGGTGAAGAACATGAGGCTTTCTGACGTCTAGGGCCACTAATTGTGATAATTAATAAAAATATCAGGCACAGAAATACAAAATGTGGCTGGGAAGGCTTTAATTTATAGATGGGAGAAAGGAAAACAGGAGGTCAAAAGAAAAGGAGGTGAGATTCTTGTCACAGCAAACAAGATGGAAGAAGTGGATAGGAGCAGTATTTACTTATCTCTAGTTTTTCTGTTTAATGTAATCTATACATTTTGAAACTGCACTTTACTCCTTCTCTTCATTAATGTATCTTTCTCGCCATTAAAGACCAATGTGCCAGTCCTCAGGCAACAGAGGTTAAGTACTTTTGCCTTGAAGTGTATAAAATAAGCTTTTGCTTTCCCTGCTATTTCCTTGTGTCAAGAGAAACGTTGAAACAGCTCTTTCCTTACTCTGGATGATAAAAATATATGGTGTTTGAACATTAATAGACTCTATTATGCTGATTCATACACGTTTCCTAACAGCCGAGTAGCTCTGCTACATATGATTTCTTTAGAAGATACAGTACTTGGGAGGAAGAAAGTCACAAAATGGGCTGTTTTTTATGGAAATGTTTTTGTTTCTGCAGGTGGCAAGGGAAAGTAAATGTTTTTGGAAAGAAAGGTTGGTTCTTGCAGTGTTAGGGATACTTTAGGTAGTATTACTAGTTTATATCGAGTAATCCAAGAATACCTCATCTGCTCTGTGGGACAAGGTTTGCAAGAAATAGTATCTCTTATAAGATCATTTGATACTCTTGGAAAAACAGGCAAGCATTGGCATACTATTTTTCCTTTGCTTTCCCTCGGTGTTTCATGAGACTGTTGTGGCTGGACCAATTTGTTGCCTTTGGTCCTGCTCGATCTCATTTTCATTTAATGTTTCTCAAGTATTTGATTTAATCTTTGGTCATATTATATTATCTTATCTCTGTCAGTGTGGGGCTATCACATGCTGTCAGCTTTATGATTGTTATGTGCTATGACTAAATGTCTCACACAGTTGAACTCATTGCTGGGAAGTTACGTTACTGAATGTGAGCATTTGTCTTTTTTTTTTTTTATGTTGATCTTTATTCCCTTTGTATTATCTTAAATATTTCCTCAGGGTCTTTAGTGTTGTGACTGCTTTATATATCTGGACTGTGTCCATCTGTCAACCCCAGCTTTCTTTTTAGCTACATATAGAAGAGAGGGCAATGGACTGAGGGCAGGTCATGGAGGCAGAAGATGTCCAGAAACCAACTTTCCCTGTGAAATCTAATGAGCTTCAATAGGTACAGGAGCTCATGCCTATTTTAAACCATGGGAACATTGCTAAGCAGAGCAGAGCCTGTTCTCCTCCTCATTGCTCCCAATTTGTTTGTATTTCCTGGAGGAGTGGAGACACCTCTCTGGGGAGCACTGCTCCCATCTCTGAATGAGAGTATACCAGCGATAACAAGCAGCTCTGGAGACTCACAGAAATGGATATACTGAGATGTGGAGTGGGTGGGAAAGCTAGAGGCAAGTGCCAATGCTGTTTTGCAGGGGGAAGCTTGGTGTCCTATGAGAACAGGGTGGGCAGAGGGGAGGCAGGGAGGCTTTTTCAGTGGGGACCTCAAAATGAAGAAGTTTGTGTAGATGCATGGCCAACCCAGGGCTCAGCAAAGCCCTTGTTGTAGTGGCTGTCCTGAGTTATTTTAAAAAGGGCATGAATATGCATACCATTAGCTTAAAATCAAGGTGGGATTTTTTATTACTGATATGGGCAATGTAGAGCATAACAGCCTTTTTCTGCTTTAGAGATATGATTAGAGTTGTCAATTGTTACCCTCTTAAGAGTGTTTTTCAGTTCCCTTTTTGCTTTGGGTGCTGCACTGTGCCCACAGCCCAGTAACTCACCTGCCCTCTCCCTGCCATGCAGTTTTTAATGTGCATGCATGTGGATTTCCATTCTCTGAGTTCCTTGTAGAAACTCTTATTAATTTTAATAATTCATATTCTCATTAATTTAGCCTATTACACCATATTTTATGGCCATTATATTCACTAACAAGGAACACATTATTTTGGAGACAGCTTCTGTGCAATATCTCGTAGTACAGACAGATATTGCAGACAAGTGCTGCATTTCACATAATGAACAAATGTCTGTGAAATCTCTGCAAATCCCATTGCAAACCCAAGGTTTGAAAAATCTTGGCCACAACAACTTCAGCTTTAAAAAGCCACTATAAATCCTGCTTTTGTTTATTTTCCCCCTTAATGATAACCTCTCTACTCACCAGCTTATGCATTTACTTGGTCAGCCCTGCTTGAAGATCTCTTCCTGCAGGTTTTCTCACCCATGCCACAGTGAGTGCCCTCAGCACTGCAGTAGAGGTAAAGCTGCAAGGAACCAACACCTTGTACAGGTGTAGGTGTCTCTTCTATGACTGTGTGAGACTTAATTTTTCATGTGAAGCTTGCTTGGCTTGAAAACTGCTTTTTCAGGTGATCCCAGCAGCATTGACAACTCCTCTGTCCCTTCCAGCGGTGCAGCCTCACCCTTGCATTGTGCTTGTTTGGGATACACTGCTTGCTCTTTACAATCATTTTAATCTCCTCCCTCTGCCAGAGAGGTAGTTAAATCTTTATTTGACCTGTGCTTGTGTTGAGGACCCTGTGCAGTTTTTGAAAGGTGTCACAGCCTAGGAGTCCCAATGGATTTGGGTGACATTTTAGCAGTTTAACTGCAAGCTATCTGATGAGGGCTTGTGAGCTGGTGTGTTGCTAAGACTTTGCCAGAGGCTGTGCCTGATTTACCAGCAATAAAGCCCATTGCACCTGCCTTCATCTTGCTTGGAGAGCACCCTAGAGTGAAATAGAGTGTGATGAAGGGGTAGGTGCTCAGTCTCTCCACTGTCATGCGGAGTGGAGGGACCATGTGCAGCCTTCATGATGCCAGTGCTCTCCACTTTTAACTGGCTCTGTGTCAGGCACTTCATGTCTTCATGCAGCTGACAAATTATATGACAGGTTAACGATTATTCTAATCTGCTCTGCTACTCTTCTGGAATAAACTGAGAAGGGAGCATTTACCATATGTGCTGTGTTATTCTAGCTAGGGTATCCAACCTTGTTTATCTGTCGCCTTCACACCTCATGTTTTTTGTGATTTAAAACTGGTTTGCTGTTAACTGTTTACAGTGATTTGAACAAGGGAGGCTTGTCAAACAGACAGGAAAAAAGATCTAATTGCTGATTTCCCCTGTTCTCCTGGGGCTGGATCTGCAGGATTCCCGTTCCAGTGATGAAGAAGAGAACCAAATGGCCCATGTAAGCCGACTTGTTTCCTGGCTATCTCAGCAATTGTCCTTGACACAAATCGATGGCATAGGATGTCCCAAGCTTCAGCCTTTCCTATCACATTTTTTTTCTTTCAGATAGACAGGAAGGATGAGTCATGTTTGAGCTCTCACATTACAGACTGAAAAGGCTTTTGTGCAGGGCATTGTCTGTTGCATTGCCAATGTTTAGATTCCTTTTTGTACTTCACTGTTACAGAAAGCATTTTACCCTGTAGGTGATAGCATCCCACACCTTCCTCCATAATACCTTGTGAAAAATTTACATAAATAGACTTTGCCTTAGCGGTCATTCGTTGCCTCCTTAGAAACCTGGAAGGGAAGGCTGCTCCTTATCTCTGCTCTGGCAGGATGGGGAATAGTGTGTGCAGCCTGTGCAGAGAAGGGTGTTTGTTGGTTTTGTAATGAGTCATGAAGCCTGATTTAAAGAATTCACACTTAGTAATGTGACAACTGTGATGATGGGGTATGGAGTGGGGAAACGGCTAAGGGACATGTTAAATCACATGGATAAAAACAAATCTTGGCTGGAGACAACCGTGTTGGCTTTCACCCATTTTGATGAAATGAAAGCTGTGTTGACCTGTTTCATGTGTTCAACACCTAGATTCATAGTTGGTGAATCAGTACAGTAGATTTAGAGTTGATGAGGTAATTCACAGTTATATCCAAAAACCTCCAAAAGAGGAGGGGACAAGGGTAATGTGGATGAATGACACAGGAAAAACCTCCTTTAAAAATGCTGTAGTTGAATTGATTTATGCAGTGAATTACATTAACCAACAGAAACGCATCACACAGCCTTCCCTTTCAAAGAAGGCTGAGGAAGCAGGCAAGGTGGGAACTGTGGAAAACCAGCTCTTTCATCGAGTCTGGTGTCTGGTACTGATGCTCTCTCCTCTGTACGTGCTACCATTTGATTTATGAGTTTTTTCAGGCAGTCTCTGAGGCGTGTGAAGGGTTGGAGTAGCTGCGGCCTAGAGCAATTATTTATCTCTTTCCTTGCATGACTGCCTGCCTGTCTGTTAGGGGTTTCGTGTAAGAATATGTTTCTCTAAAGTCAGAATTGAAGATCAAGCAGTTGGCATGGCTGGAGATGTCAGTTGGTCAGCTTATGGAAAGCAGAGCTAGGGGACAGGGAGAATAAACTTCTGAACCTCTTTCTCTTCTACGCTGGTAAAACTGCTGCTTCAGTTGTTTTTCTCGTCTGCTTATTGTGGGTCAGCGATTCTGGATGGAAAAATTCTAATGCCGGGCATGAATTTGAGGTTCCTAATTCAACTTTTTATTTATATTGCTACTGGGATGCCTTGTTGTCTTCATGAAGTTGTACAAATGTTCTATCTTGATTTCAGTCTAGATTTCCTACTTCATCCATAATTGGGTACAGACAGATTAACAGAGTGGTTTTTTTGCTTTTTATGGAAGTTTGGTCCCACACCTGGTTCAACTCAGGCTCGCTGGCACCAGTTTGGGAACCACTTGTCACTGGAAGTAGCCACATACGTTTGGGCACATTTTCTCTCTCTGAATACCTTGTAGTTACGCCTCCAGCAACCACAAAGGGGTGTTGCCCAGATGTGGCTTTGCTGTACACGGGCATAGCAAGAGTGGAATGAAAAACCTGATGTTGTATTGAAGAGTACTATTGCCCTGCAGAAGATGTTTCATGTGTTCCTGTGGGAGCCTCTGTATTTTGCAACCAAACCACTGCTTTCTGCTGAGCAACAGCTTATATGAAGAGTAGAGCATGATGAGGCAGTGCGTATGCATGCAGCCTGGGAGAAAAGCACTGTAAGGATTTAAAGACCTTATGAAAATATTTGTCACCAGCACAATGTGATGCTTCTCAAACTGGATTATGACAGGAGGCTAAAAGCTGGTTTAAAAAAACCCCAAACAACTCAACAAAGTAGCTTGTTTTAAGTAGATTCGATACAAAATTAAGTAAAGTCAGAAAAAAAATGAAGCTCTTTGACAGTTATGATGTTTAGAAAATCTTTGGTGCATCCCAGCCCCAAGAAATTAACCCTTTCTTGGCAGTGCTTAACAAGAAACTCTTGGTACTTCTTTTCAATGGGTGTGTGGATGTGGGGAAAGTAGTTTGAAGCTGCCTTTATTTTCTTCAGTCTTTGGTGGGGAAAGAAGTTTTGTTTTGCTTTATTCTGGTTAACTTTTTCATTTCTTGTTCCTGTCTTCATGTCATTTTGTCTTTTGTTGTGCTTTTTTTGGTGGAGCTTTTAAAACATAAGTGTCTCAGAGAAGAAATCCTTGGTCAAATTCTGTCCTCAGTTGGGGAAAAGCAGTCAGAAAAATGTATTGACTTGCTAATATAAAGCTGGATATTTATTGAAGTAACCCATTGACCAGCAGTATTTTATCGTGTTCTTGTTCATTTTTAAATTGACTTGTCTAGTTATGAGGCTACATAAGTAAAATACAGCTGGCTATTTTCAGTGTCTTTTAATTCAAGCAGAGCATCCAGTACCTGCCAAAGCAAGGTGATCAAAGCAGTGCTTGTCTTTAGGAGAAAAGGTCAGAAGTGTGGTGTAAAGCCTAAAAATGAGCCTCAGTGTAATTTTATGCCCCTGCAAAATTACCTTCTCTCTTTATCCAAATGTTTAGCTGCTTTGATACCTCAAGCAGATCCTTAAACCCAAGAGCAGATGTTTTGGTGCTCTTACTTTTGCTTTGTCAGTCTGATGCGTCAACAGCAAGCTGCAGCCTTGCATTTACATTGCAAGCTCCAGGCTGCTTTGGGCTGGTGACTTGCTCTTTGACCTCATTCTTCCTTTGAACCTGCTGCCACGGTTCATGCTCACAAGCTGCGTCCCTCAGCCCTGCGCCTGTCTGTCTTGTAATCCGCAGACAAGAAAAAAGCAGGCAAATTCCAGCCTTTCAAGAAGCTCTTTGGCAAGAGGAAGAAAAGAGAGCCTGTGCCAGACTGCGAGGAAGCCAAACTGAAGCCCAGCCACTCCTTTGGCAGCATCTGCAACGGCACCTTCTCCTCCGATGAAGAGGCAAACGGTGGTCTGAGGTAAGCACGCAGGGCTGCTGCCAGCCGTGCAAATACAAAGCTTGTTCTTCCTGCCGTTAATGAAATTAAATTCTACCTCTGCTGAGGGGTAGTGAGCTGTACACCGCTTCACAAGTGTGTGCATCTCAGTGCCTCCTCTGGACGTGACACCCGTGGCTGCAGACCCTGTGGTCTTGCTTCTTGCATGTGTTACTTTATTGGGTACATGTGCCGGTCTGCACCTGGGCAGAGGTATTAATGGCATCCGTGTTTTAAAGTACAGATACTTTTATTATGTACTTCTCCCTGCAAGGTGGTATCTCTGGCTCAGGACAGACACATCCTCCTGTTTCAGTCTATCCCATACAGTTTTTGCATTGTAGTTGTGATTAACAAACAGGCTGCATTTATTCCTACATGATTTGAATGTAGAGTAGAAGGAAGAGAGAGCAGAGAGGCACTTGGAAATCAGATCATATTCCAGCGGCAAGAGAGGATGACAGAAGGACTGTGTGAGGCTTTTCTATAGAAATGGTGAGAGAAAGAAACTGCAGAGTTAATTTGTCAACAATCTGTAACTAGGAACAGAACAGAAAGAAAAACAAAACAAAAAAACCCAGCACCTCCTCCCTGCCCCCCAAACCCAACCCACCACCAGAAAACAACCCAAAGGAAAAACCACCCCAACCACAACAAAAAGCTAAGACGAGATGCACAAACTGATCGGGTCTTTAGTACTTATTTCACTTTCCGCCTGGAAGTTCTCAGAGAGGTTAGTTAACTGCAGATCAAAGCCTGCTTCTTTGGAAAAGAAGGAGCTGTTTCCACTGGGGACTGTAAGAATCTGAAAGTAACAAATAATCCAAGATGACAAAAAACCGTATCAAACCCCTCTGCTCACGAAAGAAATGTGCATCAGGAACATCACTCTGCATGGTATTTTC
Organism: Psittacus erithacus; assembly: GCA_009867235.2. Lineage (NCBI taxonomy): Eukaryota > Metazoa > Chordata > Aves > Psittaciformes > Psittacidae > Psittacus > Psittacus erithacus. The sequence continues at coordinate 10,201 of WYDI02029968.1, forward strand.
AGTGGTGCAAAATCATAGCTGTAAAAGTTTTTTAATTACTATTAGTATATATATTTTTTTTAGCTTCTGGGTATTTTTGTTCCACTCTGTGAAATTCTGTGAGTTTTAGGTTTCCCCTTTGCTTTCTGCAGTGCAATCTTGTGCGTGTCTTTTGCCTGACCCAACTTTTCAGAAAACCGAGACTGAGCGCAGCCACGCTGTAGATGCAGATGTGACTGACTATTATTGCATTGCACTACCTGTGTGCATGATGCTGAGTGTCTGTGGGAAGTTCCAGTACCTTTTGCCTCAAGAGAAAACTATTGAACAAGAACAAATCCAAGGGCATCATCTCGCTATCAGGGATTTCCCATTCAGCATAACTGAAAATGCAGTGCCATGCCCAGAAACAAACAATGATATGGGAACTTGTACCATTCCTCAACAGTGAAGTGAAGGTGTGGCAGACCCTTGTGAGGCTGTTAAATGCTTGCATTGTTAAACATATTATTTTTTCTAATTGATAAAGGCACTACATGTAAGCCTCTGGTGGAATAAATCAGACCACACAATTTAAATCACAGGGGGTTAGCACATGCAAAGGGTCCCATGTCTCGTCTGAAGTGGAACATTTAATTCTGTGACTGTGATTTCTGCTTTAGCTAGCTAGAATACTCAGTCAAAAATTTCTTTTCCCTGTCAGGCTTCATGGTGCAGATGTGGGTGGGATTTGATGATAATTTTCAGTTTGCAGGTAGTGTTTGCCACATTACTCATCCTAAAACAAGCATAGATGTTCATTGAAGTGCATTAGATTGCTTTGGGGTGCTTAGTTTTGGCACCCCTTTCTGTTTCCAGCAGCATAGCTTCCTCCCATTATATTTTTTTGCCTTTTGCTATAATTCCAGATGTTTATGAATTGAATGCAGAATTAGGCTCAGTAAAATAATATACATAGATTTTTACAAGTTATCTGACAGTGAATACATAGCCATACCTTTCACTATTCATATAGACCAGAACAAATATAAATAGCTACTAGGGTATATATATATAACCAAAATCCTGAGTAGTTTTATAAAGCATTTGTTTCAGACTTTAGGAATGTACAACAGCCTTATATTTAATGAAGTTCCAATTCTGCAGCAGAAGTTCAGGGATTCTCCCATTCCCTTAACAGGGCTATGTTACTTCATCAACCCGTGAAGTACATTAATTTATTACCTGCAGGTGTTTCATGTGGACTTTTTGTTTTGTTTTAGGGAGAGGAAGTTATTTTGAAAAGATATTAAAGGAGGAAGCTGCTTCAGGAAGGTAGAGACAAGCAAACAAATGAGCATAAACTAAATAAGACATCTGTATTGCTTCCAAGACCTAAGCTAGTATTTCACTCTGTGCTGTATTGGCTTGCAAGCCTGCCCAGAGCTAATGAACGAATCTCTAATGGAGACTGCGCCGACTGGGTGATGCAGACTTACCAGGAGCAATTTAGGTAATCTGCATGTGGTGTAGATTGACTAGCTGAGTTGGAAGCAGCCTGAGACATCTGCCTGTCCATCCTTTCTTACAGATACTTCCTGGACTCATCAGATGTAAATAACTTGCTTAGTATCCTGATATATGCACACATCAACCTATTTATTCTTGCTGTTTTGCAACTCAAGTGGGAGGGTTTCCTATTGCGCTTTGTCTTGCCTTGCTTTGTGAAAGATTGGAATTCCTTTTTTTCCCCTTTTTTATTGCCTTTACTGAGTTTGCAAAGTTAAAACATGTATTCAGTAACTTTCTGTTCTAACTGTATGAGCTGGGAGATAGAAATGCTTCTTACCAGACAAGTTAAGTTGTGTATGTGGAGCTTCACTGAAGTCTCCAAAAGCTTTTGTTCTGAGGCTATAATTTGGCACTTTATAAGATTTTATATTTGCCTTATTTGCCAGTTGACACTAATCAAGCATTGTGAGGACGTACCAGAAAGGGCACCAGGGTGATGCCCTACAGAAAGTTTGTCATTCCGGGTTGATGTGCAGAGGCAGCAGATAGTTAAATTTTTGTTACACAGGGTACAGTAGAGTACCTTTACTTGGGCTGAATGCAGTATTTCAAAGGACCTGCAATTAGATCTGTCAGGTCTTCAAGGCTGAAGTGTGACAAAATTGTTCTTCTTACAGGGAAAAGTCTCTCAGCAAACTTCAGTTTTTGAGCGTGCCTGTCCATGAAATGGGACCCCTTTATTTGCAGCGTTGGGCAATTCTGTGTGAAGCAATGTAGACCAACAGTAAGAAGTGATCTGTCTACTTCAAAGAGCTCCCAAGATACATTCTTCTGTCACATCTGATTTCCATACACTGGGATTTCTTTTTCTTTTGCTTATTAGCCTGATTTCTGCAATTGGCTTTTGTCAGTTTCCTTATTTTCTTTGTAAGTGCCCCATTTTGAGTGCACTGGAGACCTCATATTGGCAGCACTCTGATTTCAGCAAGTATCTCTTCAAGCTTGGAGCATATGAACATTGTATGGCTTTTAGAAACAAAGCATGCTTGGATTTTCCTCACTTGTGTCAGCTCCCTTCCTTCCCTTTCTTATGGCTAAATGCAGTTACTATATAGCACTTATTTCTGCCAAGACTAACTTAGACTTTTCACTTCCTTTTCTGTACATTTTGCCATATTTTAGAGCAAATTTTGCGTAAACATATGTTGCTGTTTGATAGAATAGTGTCACACGCAGTGGATTGCCAGGTCAAGTGTGAAAATTGGACCATTTTGAGCCCTGTTCCTTCCACTAGTCTGCATATTTCTATGATAACTGGTGAATTATCCATAATCCTCAAGCTGTGTTAGGGATTCACTTGCAGAATTACTGAAAACCAGAGTGATGCCTTTCTTCACGCTGCATACTGAGATTTTCTGAGATAGACAATCTGGGGAGTAATTACATAAAATTCATGTGTCAAGAACAGTCTAGTTCCACCTCATTCCCTTCTTGTCAGAGAGCAGCAAGGGCATGGCTACTCCCTCAGGGAAGGTGAGAAAGGCACCAGGGTACATCCCACTGTACAGTAGGGACTTTGTTTCCCAGGGCCCAGTCCCACAGTGTCTAAGCAAGGCAAGCAGGATTGATGCTGGAATGGTGGCCAGGTCCAACCAGGAGTACAGGTAAGGCAATATGTGGATGACAAGACAGGTCTGAGGCTGAGCCAGGAAGACAGTCTGTAGATCAGGATCAGATCCATTAATCATGCTGCAGGTCCATAGCTGAGAAGGCAAGGCCAAGCCAGGGAGTCAATCTGCAAAGTGAGGTCTGGATCAAAGGACTCCCTGGCCAGGCACAGTTGTGGCTGAGCTGGAGACCAGCAGAGCTCAGGCAGGGGCTGAAGCCTCAACTGTGATCTTAAATAAGGCTGCTGAGCCTATGTGTGTGGAGGCGCCAGAGGAGGCTGGCTAGGGACATTAAACCTTATTAGTGCACTCAGGTCGTTGATACTTCCCATGTATGCTGTCTGCTTCCCATGTATGATGTCTGCTTTAAAAAAAATAAGCATTATGGTAAGGTCCAAGGTTGCACATCCCCTGATGATTACACTAAACTGGAGCTTTGTATAAGATAATGTTGCATGATGTCTTTGAGATGAGCAGGGCTACTAACACAGAGGCTGCAAAACAGATCACTGGCATCAGTGGAACTCTGGTGGGTCGTAACAATGGGAATGTACAGTTTTCCCAGAGTTAATGCCCTGAGATTCGCCGGTTTCTGAAGGTGATATGGATACATCAGAACACAGAAACGATCTTTTTGTTTACTTTGTGAAAAAGAATCCAACTACCCTGCTGAAAATATCTCCCTTTTGCCTGTTCAGTTTCTAAAGGCCATGTTTATGGGTTTGTTAATGCAATGAAGCCAAGTGCTGTATGAACACAGTTGTAACTCAGAGTTATGTTGCAGCATAGACAATATTCTCCATCCAGGTGTGAGTTAGAACCAAAATTCACATTCCAGCATGACAGACGAAAGAGAGGATGCTAAAACATAGAGCTCATAATTACAATCCAGTTTCCTCTATTACAGTATTAATGCATCTCTGGAATGACTAGAAAATGTAATTTATGTTTTTTATTACTAGCTGCCCTGGGAACATTCACGGGAGATGCAAAGAGCTGGAATCAGATTTCCCTTTTAAAACAAAACATTAAGTAAAGGCAACCCATCACTGCACTTGTCATTTCCCTGGGGGTGACTATTCTGGAAGCGGACTCTCAGATGTCTTTGAAGGAATTATGCTATGGGTCAATACCTGGCTAAAATAAATTCATGCTTGCTTGGCATGGTTTGTTATTTTTTTAGTGTTAAAAATGGCTTTATGTTAAAAAGTTGACTCTGATCTCTAGTTATTACAGAATTTGTTTCTAATGGAGATCTAAAAGAGTAAAAGTCATGAAACTGGGGTTTTTTGGAGGTGGTGTCTACAAACATGAAAGAACAGAACAAATCGTTCTTTCCCTTTATTTTTCAGTTTCTATTTCTAACTTTTTAATATCAGAGTGGGAGGAACACTCATGACACACCAAAGAGACAATTGGTGGTGCGAGCTTTCTATACTACAGGAATGCATGGATATGGGATTATGCAAGAGCTGAGACCCAGGTGTTCCCTGCTGACAAAATTTCCCCTTTTTAAGGACCTTATATTTGTTTTTGAGAGGAGAGTGAGCTCTGGAGAAAAATGGGGTCTGAACCATGATAGCCACCAGCACTGAGGTAAACTTAACCTTGTACTCTGCGTGGTATTACCCTTGAACATACTCTGATGTGCTTAAGGGTGCAATTCCACAGCAGTAAATGCTGATTGAAGTCTGGACTGCAGTTGTCCAACTGTTGCCAGCAGCTCTTTGGACATGCAGCTGGCATGTGTGTCAGTGTCTGCTCAGCCAGACCAGGAAGTTGTGTGGGGTTTTGAGATTTATTGGGTTTGCTTTGGGTTTTTTTTTCAGTAGTAAGCTGTTCAGACAGCAGAGCTCTCTGTATTGTTTCATGTGAACCATGAGCGCTAAGCAGGCATGAAAAAGGTGACAGAAACACACAGGGAGGAGGATAAAGGGAGAAAGGATGGTACGTCAACCAGGCCTAATGTGGAGTACCTAGAGATGTCAGAAAATCACATCCTGAACAGAAAGCAGTGCATAGCAGTGAATGTCTGATGGGGGTCCAAAAAGCAATCTCTCTGTTTCCTGGTCTTCATGGGAGAGGAGTAAGGCTTTTCTTGGAGGCTCAGAGCAGTCCTATTCTGCTGTGAGGGATTTGATTTACTTTTCCTAGTTTTTTAGTGTGCACAGGCACCTCAGCAAGAGTGAGTAATGGGAAGAGGGGTTACTGCATATAGATTTTTTGCAAGCCAAATTCATACATATATACCTTAGAGTTATGACACTTCCAATATGTATATAATTTGTATTACCTGTGTTTTTCTGGGATTCTTCCAGAAGTCTGAAATAGAACAGAAGGTGTTCTCTCTTCCCAGGGAAATGAGTGCATGGAGTTAAACATAGTGTCTGAGAAACACTTATTTTGTGCAGAAGAAAGGCAGTTAAGGGTGAGATGCATTTGAGACAAGTCTTTTTGCAGGTAAATAGAGTTAAACCTGGGCTAAAAATCCGTGTCAAGTCCATGGTCAAGATGCATTGTGGTCCTCATACCCAGCATCTTGCTGTATTTCCCACCTTTGTTATTTATAAAATCCTGTGGGATGGTTGGCTATGCTCTTGCCGTACCCTCAAGATAAAAACATATTCTGGTTCACTCTTTTTGTGCCAAAGCCCATGTATATCAAAGAGCCCCTCTTACGTTCTCAAAAATGTAGTAGTTCTTCAGAATTTCATCCTAATGAAAGAATGTGAAAAGTATGTTCTTAGTTTCTCTGAGAAACCAAGTATTCTGACCTGTCTTCAGGAATCTGAATAGGGACCCAGGTGTGGCAAAGAAAACTCAGAGCAAATGGAATTTAACTTTGCTTTGAGTATGAGAAAATTAGTTTTGAACATTTGTATACTGAAACAGAAACTGGAATGTGATACTTGGGTTGCAACATATCTTCAGAGAAACATCCTTAAGGATTTTCTAAAGTGCTTTATATTTTGGTATAGCACGTCCATAATTCATTTAATTTAGTCAGGTTTCTGGAAGTGAGTCAGATGATGATTCAGTTATTTTCAGCACAAACAGCCTCTGAAGTGTCATCATCGGTATTATCAACAGAAGTGGTTATAAGCTGATGCCCCTATTTTCACACATCTCCTGGAAGTGATATGGCAGTTTGAAACTGGAATACCTTCAACCACGGCCATGTCTGTAGCTGAGGTCTCTGACATACCATGAATCTATTAACAGCCATACTTGACATCAACGTGACTTTTAATTGAGGGAAGGGTTTCTGAAGCAGTCTGTAGATGTGGACTGTGAGACGCTACTGTATAAAGGCTTCTGAGAAAACCTTTGGAGATGGAAGTGGTGGTAGCAGTGAAGGAAACTCAATTATTCAGTCTGTTTTGCGACTTGAAAGAAATTCAGTCTGTTTTGCGACTTGAAAGAAATTCAGTCTTTCTGAAAGTAGAACATGAGGAGAGCGAAAGAAGAGGTGGAAAAAAGACCTTTGTGATGTTATCTGTCAGACTCAAAGTTGGGAAGATTTGAAAGGATTGTGGGCTCCAGGTAAGCAAAATAAGAGACCTTTCAGAAAGTTCAAGTAGCCTGGAAATCACCTTAAACTGTATTTAAACTCACCTGTTAAAGAAACTAGGTTACTACAATGTGTGAACATGTTTTTCCAATGTAGTTTAGCCTACATAGACATTTAAGCAAAGTTCTTAAAACAGGTTACTGGACATGTAGCTAGCAAAAATGCTCAGTCACCCAGTTCTGAAATATATGGTCTATCTACAAAGCATTTTAAGGGGATATGGCAGAGAGAAGTCTTGGGTTAATTAATTGCAGGGTTGCTTGTGAATGTTTTATGTATTCTGACAATTTGGAGTATGTTTGTTTTGGAAGCAAGTTAATAAGAAGGCAAAACTGGACAAAAGCTTTCGAATATTTTTTTGCTTCAGCTCTATGAAAACAAAAGTGTGTGATACCATGTAATGTGGAAGTGCCTAAACTGAAATCAGTTGGCATATGGGAGAACATCAAAGAGAAAGGCTGTATGTGCTTAGCATGGTCCTAACCTACCATCGATACCATTGTGGACACTTGTCAAAATAGGGTTGGACTTTCAGCAGTGATGTACTTCTAATTGCAGGCCATATGAAGCTCCCAAGCTGTTTCACATGAGCCAGTGTCTCAAAGGAAGCTTTAAATGACATTTTAACAAGTCTCATCACACTTTGCCATAAACCCAAATCTGCACATAGCCCAAAGTCAGTGTACTACTGTGTATCTCAAACTGCCAGGAGATTCACTGGATTAATTCACAGGCAGGGGGTCAGACTAAATCACTAAAGGCATCCTCAGCTCTGCAGCAGGATGGGGGAGGTCATCTGCAGCTCTGTCCCAGCACTGACTTCAGCACTTGCTCTTTTCTTCCATTTCAGAGACTCAGATTATGAGGCAGTTCCTACTGCCAGAGCACCCCTGCTGCTGGTCAGCTGAAGCTTTGGGGATTCAACTGCTAGCAAGCCCTGTTCAGTTCAAAAGCTGCAGGTTGGCTGTTCCCGACTTAAATATTAACAGATTCATCAGTAAGGTCAGAACTGACTTGTAAACAAGTCACCAAACTCTTTGGTGCCTGAATTACAATCCTCACCTACTAATTATTTATGACAAACAATAAGAATAAACATGAGCTGTCCAGTTTTAAGTATGAGAACACCAAGCCACTGGACAGTAAAAGGGAAGGATGGTGTCATATGCACAGTGAATAGTTGTGAAACAAAGCCACAAGTATCTGAGCCACAGTACTGCTGGAAAAACCTTTGAGAGAGGATCCTCTCTGGAGCACAATATGACTTGGATTGTGCATCCTCAGCAGATTTCTCAGCTCAAAGGTAAATGGTAAACAATAAATTCTCACTGGCCTTGCCTTCTGCACCTGCAGCAGTTTCACACAGTGAACCATGCAAATGCAGGAGGGATTGGCATAAGCTGGTTTGACAAATTTTGCCTCTTTTCCTCAGTTCTGGCTGTGAATACAGACTTTTTCCCCTTTGTTGAACGCAGTGCTGGAGCTTTCAGTTCTAGCAGACCTATATGAAAAAAACCAGCTTTCAGTCAGCTTCATGTCAAACTGCTTGTTTTGCAAGTCAGGCCTGCTAGGAATTTGTCTCTATTTAAGGGAAATTTCTCAAACTGTGGTTCACGGGCAGATTGCTGGATGGCTGAATAGGGTGGATATATTCCCATGCCATGTAATTTTACCACAGCTCTGTGTACAGGCTGAATCATGACTATTTTGAATAGTAACCTTTTTAGAAGAGAGTTTAAAAATATGCTTTTATGGTTCCTCTAATGGAAGGTTTCTAAAAGAAGCTGTAGTACCTTTAGCAGCCAAAGGCAATCAAGTTGTTTTTTATTAAAAAAAAACAAACTCCAAACCACTAAAGTAGAATATAGCATCAGTTAAATGTTCCTCCTCTTTGACAGCTAAAACCATCGTGAATTATTGACCAGGTCTTTCCTTAATTGTGTGCTGGTTTGTTTCTGTCATGGTTTAACCCCAGCCAGCAACTAAGACCCATGCAGCCGCTTGTTCACCACCCCCCTGTTGGGATGGAGAGAGAATCAGAACAATAAAAGAAAACTCATGGTTTGAGATAAAGATAGTTTAGTCGGGAAAGGGAAAGCTGCTCACAGGCACAGCAAAACAGGGAATTCATTCATCACTTCCCAACACAGGCAAGTGTTCAGCCATCTCCAGGACAGCAGGGCACCGTCACACGTAATGGTTATTTGGAAAGACAAACACCATCACTCTGAACATCTCCCCCTTCCTCCTTCTGCCCTCAGCTTTATATGCTGAGCATGATGTCATATGATATGGGGTTTCCCTTTGATCAGCTGGGTTCAGCTGTCCTGGCTGTGTCCTTTCCCAACAACTTGTGCACCCACAGCCTGCTCACTGTGTGGTGGCATGAGGAGCAGAAAAAGCCTTGACTCTGTGTAATCACTGCTCAGCAATAACTAAAACATCCCTGTGTTATCAGCACTGTTTCCAGACAAATCCAAACCATAGCCCCATACCAGCTAACATGAAGAAACTTACCTCTACCCCAGCCAATACCATCACAGTTTCAAATGAAGCGTGCTGCTCTAATATTAACTCTGGATAAAAAATGGGTTTTCAGTTAGTCTGTGATTGCATCAAGGATGAAAGGATACAGAGAGCTGAGCATTGTTGTGGTTTAAGCTTATTCGTAAATTAGACAAAGCATGTAGCCTGCTTGTTTTCCCCCCACAACCTGTCCTT
>WYDI02029972.1:0-13940 GCA_009867235.2 Psittacus erithacus
TTATCAGTGCTGTTCCCAGGCTGAAAGTCAAAACCACAGCACTGCACCAGCTACTAAGAAGGAGAAAAAATGACTGCAACTGCTGAACCCAGGGCATGAGAAATGGGAAGAATTTACATGCAGCCAAACTGAAAAAACCCTGAACCATGAATAAACAAAAGCACTCCAGCTCCCCAAGTGCAGCTATCATTTTTTCATAGCCACCTCAACAGCTGGTCTGGCTGGGAATGGTGCCTTGTGTCAGATATGTGTCGAAGTGTTATTTCTTCAGGAGACAAGTAGGCTGCACAGTGAAGAGGTCATATGTGCTGTGCTCAAACTGCACTGTCCCAGGCCAGGATATGCTTTGCTGTCCTGCTGAGTTTCTAGCCTGACATACTTGGCTGTTGCTATTCCTACAGAGCACATCTGACCATGTTTGTTGCCAGGATTAGATTCTCATGTCTCTGTGGGAGAGAGAGCAGGAGCAGAGAAAGACGGTGTAGGTGGGACTTCCCACACTCCTCTAATCTTCCCCATGTGCCCTTCAAGCAAAGCTTGTGTGCTCCCAACCCCTAAACCTTGACTTCCAGTTTCCCAACATATTTCTGCTCATGCAGTTGCTGGTGTTTGAGCAGACATAAAACGTCACCCCAATAGATCCTGAGAGATACTTCTTTTTCTAAGGTGTTAGACATATCTAAATCATAAAAGCATCTATTGTATCTTTAAAACTATTCTTAAACTTTAAGAATAATTTTTCATTTACTGACACGAAGGTCTAAAAGATCAGAAAAAGAGGATTCTAAAAAAAATTAGAATATTGGTAAGAAAGTTTGCAAGAATTTGTGAATCTCCTTTCCCAGTGACATCCTAACATTGCAGCATCATTCATTAAGACTTTGAATATAAAATAAAATACTGTAGGAAAAAATAAATATTGAAGAAAATATTTTTAATATTGAAAGTAATCCTATTAAAACATAATGCCTGCATTTAGTATCACTTGTTGAATAATGATAAAAACATCTAAGAGTCTTATGTTCTACTATGAATTAAAATAAAAATATTCTAATGTAACAACAATAATTAATTCCTTAGCTTTCCACTTCATATAGAAACCTATAGCTTAAGATTCACCAGATCTATGTGTTCCTCAGGAAAGAAAAAAGAAAAACTTCTCAGCTTTGCCATATAAGAGAGGACTTTGGGCTAAGTTTCAAATCCGTTCTACTTACCTTTCTGTATAAATTTTAAAATCAATATCATAGCTGAAAGCATTAATACTTGTAAGATATGAGATGTCAACAGATCCAGTAGTCCATTCAGCTTGTAATTGCTACATTTTTTTGTAGAAGGAAAGTGAATCCAGAGACAGGAGCAGATTTTTTTTGCATAGCCACTCATAACTACCTTCATACCTCTGACTAGTTTGAGTATATCACATATTTCAACATCTCCTCATGTATTTCTCATGTTAAATACAGCCTTTTCAGGTTCTGAGGATCAGAATGCTTATGAAGCATACTATACTTGTGCTAGATGTTAGGAGACATCCACTTGATTCTGACTACCAAGCTGGATGTTAGCTATCCCTTGCTAGGAGTGACTACTACCAGGAATGAACTTTGGTTCTCAACAACTCATGCTTATGCCTTCATTTAGCACACAAATTTTATTCATTTTTTGATATATATATATAAATGTACATATTCTTTGATGGGGAAATTAAATTCAATATTTTCAAGGAAAACGTGTGGCAGAATTTTTAGTCAGACTAAAGGATATATAAAGTCATTTGTAGCCAACACATTGATCATAGTTTTTTTTCCACTAATGAGCCCTTCGGAATGATGAATCTGTTATGGTCCTGATTAGTCAACTGACTCTACTCTGAGTTTTGCAAAACATCCTCTTTTTTTAAGAACATGAATATTTTTTCTCAAACTAGACACACACAGAAACGCCACAGCTATTTTCAAGTGCAACAAGGGTAAAATCTAAATGCTGACTTGATTGTGAAGAAAAGGCATAAACATTAGAAAAAGACAAATAGGTGTTACAGATCAAAAAATCAAAGGCTTTTGGTTCAATATAAAACTGGGGTATCCTTGTGGCTTGTAAATTGTTTTTGGAAAGTTAGGACCATAAATTCCATTGAGGGCAAAATCTGCCACCTAAATCCCACTAAATGGAATCTATTTAGTGACTTTAAACAATACTTACGTGATTGGTATACTTAAATATCAGGAAAACTTGTGATAAGCTGACCTCAAAGGATTGAAGGAATTATTATGTGCGCATGGTGGGCGAGAGAAGGAAAGAAAGATTTGATACGCTTAAGGTCACAAAAACAAATTAGCACTGTAAGAAAAAGTAACTATTCGCGCCTCTTTTAGTGTCTGAAGGAGTGCAGTTAGGAGTGAGGCAGCAGGACCACTCTTCAATGGAGCTGATGATACCTGTCAATCAGGTTTGCTCTCACTGCCTAAGGAATAAAAACTAAGGATGCATAGAATCAGAAGACAAGTTGAGAATTCTTTAAGAGTCAAAGCCTCATTGAAAATCCGCCAGCACTAGAAAGATAATTTCATGTGAGAGGCACTGGACTATACTCATCTGTTATAACTCCATTTCAGTTGATAAGGTACCCTAGAATTTAGGCTGTCCATAAAGAAAGATACAAACCATCAGACAGAGTCAGTTAATCCATCTTACTTAATATTTTTTTAATTAAATAAAGACAGAAATACGCTATTTGCTTTAACGAGCAGAGATTTTACAATAGCTCTAGTTCCAGTTAGATTAAAAAGTAAAATCCAAATTGGAGGTTGGTTTTTCTGTATTTTCTGAGTTAGAATCTGTTATCATCAGTGCTCAGTTTACAGCCACAAGTGAATATAAGGAACCCCTAAAAAATTGAATTACTTATTGAATTACTTACTCTCTATTTATATTAATTAGAAGAAAACACTTTAAAGGAATTACACTTCCGTCAATAAAATAGTTTCAAATGTAATTGGAAACAAAACAAATGAAAACATTGAATTAAGAGAAATCTGAACTGCTTATAGCCACCCAAAAGTTAGTCCTTTAACAGCAGGTGAACCATGCTGTGGCAAAAAGTACGACTGTCCATAAAATAAGAATAGCAATTAAACCATGATAAAACAGATCCTGGTAAATGCTCAGTTGCTGAAAAGTATTTACAAGTTTGTGAAATCGTTCAAGGAAAGAGATTTTTAACCTGTAGTCTGCCAGTTTCCTGAAAGAATAAGGCCCAAGAAGCATGAGGGATTTTCTTTTATGTTGTATATATCCATTCCCAAAGAAATGCTTGCTTATTTGGCAGATGAAGCCCAGCCTTTCAGCATTTGGGCGGATAGTCAAGAATAAACACATGTGGAGACAGAGTCATGAAGATCTGATGCGCAGTTCTCATTTAATAAAGGCAGAACAAATACACGCCATGCAGTTGACCACTTGGCTTATGGTGGTAAGGTAGGAGGATGAAGAAAGTGAAAAGTGGGTTCTTAAGCCAAAGAGGCTGAAAGCTGTTACTGCCTCCCTCTTCACTATCTGAGTAGCTCCTGTTTGGGAAACCAAAGACCAGGCCTTCAGAAAGGCTAACAGAGACAAGAGAGATTCATTCTTGAGACTATTCACCACTCTTCTTCAGCCCTTTCAGCACTGACAGCAGTTACTAAGGAATTTTCTACTTCATAAGTTTTATCCCACATTGCAGATGGAAAAGCAGTGTTTTCCTCAATGGAAACTAGCAGAAGCCATTTCCTGGTACTGCTTTATTTTCTGCTGATTTATATAGTGTCACACCATTGAGATCATTCTGAGTCCTGTGAGGTACCAGATCTAGTTCCCTAGAGAATAAAGGAAATTCTTCACTTTTTCAAAGAATGCAAGACAAAATGGAAGTAACACCAACCGACTAATATACCATGCTGACTCAGCACTGAATGTAATCCATATACACTCATTTTAATTGTAGAATTCCAGGGAGCAGTTACACCTGACTGTGCAGAGTCACAGGAACTTGTCACTGAGAAATGTTCCCTGCTATGGTGCTTGCTATGTGCTTGTTATTACCAGCATCAGTGATGCTTTTTGTAAGGCATTTAATATTACTCTGCAGGAAAATAATTACAGGATTTTATTTGCACTGAATCTGGTCCTAGAAAGAGATTGATGATGTTGGACACAAAATTCTAGACAGAATTTCCTCTCTCTGTTTTCCCAGTGTAGCTATTTAGACATTGTCTGCTAGTTTAGGAGCAGAAAGTACTGAAAGTCACTTTCCAGTTTTAATAATCTCATACTGTATACCCACAGTGCATTTTTATGTGCATGGGAAAATATTTAAATATTTAGATTGATATGCATCTTATATTTTTTCCAATCTGAGTATTTTTAACCACAGAATATAATGCAAAGTGCATGCAGTTAGTTAACCAATTTTTAAGTGTTTCTCCTGGAACTCTTGCAATTTAAGTCATGGTTTTATTATTCAAAGGAAGTAGCACTTTGACTCTTTGGGTCTGAATAAAAAGACAAAGCAGAGGGAAAGCGTACAGACTACAGACACATGCAGACATAGACATTTGCACTTTTTTATGAAATGAAGTTATAAACCCCAGTTTTGTCCAAGTCCATCCTTGGTGTCCAAGATACATTTCTAGGAAAGGAGCTTATTTCTGGAATAAATGTGAGAGACAGCTAAAAAGACAGATATGGACACTTCTTCAAGAAAAACTAATCATGAGACAATTCGTTTCATGAGTATCTATTCTATTCCATGAGCATCACTTAGGCCATGAAGTGGATCACTTGCAGAAAAGTAGTTCTACATTGAAAAGGCTATCAAGCAGTCTCTTTTGAAGGCTTTCAAGAAAAACGAGGTTGTATTATTTATGCATACAAGATTTGATTGCATTCCCTTTATCAGCTGCTATGAAAATTTGCACTTTAATAGTAAACCACCTGCAATAGGCATGAAAGATTTATGCATGCATAGCAATGTTGAAGTAAAATATATCATTGGACTAATACAGACATATTGCAATTATTTCTTCTCATCAAGTCTCTTATAGGAAAGGATGACCATTTGCCTTTCCTTTCCAGTAATGGTGTTCAGTTTAACTGACCTATTTAATCAGTCAGTAGAAATCAAAGGACAGAAAATCTTATTTACATTCTTTTTACATTTGTAAATGTTTACAAATAATTAAAGCTAATATTCTATAGTGATAATGCTCTAATAACATTTTTCATAATCATAGACATATTTTCCCCTGTCCCAGCAGAATATTTATTTATTTATTTTATTTTTTCTAAAAATTGACCTATCTTGATATCTTATTCTGTAGCAGGTATTGTTCAAAATCAGGCAAAAAGACATTTTATTTATCTGAGTAGCTGTCATTATTTATCATATGATCTCTTCTTCTAAACTACTTTATGCTCCTCCTGCAGGAGATGACAGAAGAAGAAACATTAGGACACAATTAATCTAATTTTCAAGTTAGTATTAATCAGATGAATGCTGAATGGCCTGCTTTATCTCCTTCGAGTATGAAGGGAGCCCAGCATACCTCATTCAAATGTGGAAGTATGAGCTGCAGTTTCTGAATTTAACACAGTGAATATTACAGCAGGTGTCCCCAGCTGGATTAGTATTCCCTTAGCAATCCAGTCAGGATCTAATCCTTAGGGTGTTTTGTATTGCTGCTCCAAATTAATTTAAGGTTTTTTGACTTTGAAAGAAATTCTCTTATAGTTCTACAGAGATACAGAGTGGTATTTAATAAATAAGAATACACTCTCAAAAAGGTGGGTAGCAGCATGAAACAAATAAATTCTTCATTTCTGTTTGAATATTCACTTGAATGCTTTTCAGAATATATGTATCCCATTGTACATATCTCTATATCCCAGCCAAATGTCATTCACAAAGCATAATGAACAGTGTCTAGCAAAAAAGTTCCAGTGAATTGACTGAGCTCGCATATTTCTTTGAAAAGCCCATAATTAAGGAATACTCCTAAAAGAGGTTATTGGTCATGCATTTTATGCATATTATTATTCTTTATCTTCAGGACATAAAATCTATTTTATGGTATGCAGAAATATATTTGACATTTAAATG
This sequence comes from Psittacus erithacus, assembly GCA_009867235.2. Classification (NCBI taxonomy): domain Eukaryota; kingdom Metazoa; phylum Chordata; class Aves; order Psittaciformes; family Psittacidae; genus Psittacus; species Psittacus erithacus. The sequence continues at coordinate 6,140 of WYDI02029972.1, forward strand.
TTATAACTGTTGACTTTGGCAGAAATATAAAATTAGGATTAGCTGCAGAATGAGTTAATAACCTTGGAACATAATGAGTAAAAAATAATTTTCAACAAAAGATTATACAATATACTGTTCCTGTTCAAACCTTATCATCTCATTTTCAATTTATTGTGGGTTGTACAGCATAAGCATAATAACTTGACAATTAGGCACTTTTATGTCATAGCACCATGTGAATTTTGCTTATGACTATACGAAATGACCTAATACAACCAATTTGATAAATCTTCTTGCAGTGGGAATCACAAGCAGCAATGCTCTGATAATATTTTGTCAACTTTTAAAATCCCTCCCAATATAGCAGACTCCAACTAGTAGAATTGAACAAAAACATTTTCTTCTTCCACTTTCCAACTTTCTGAATGTTTCCATTTGGCTCCAAGATATTATCAATGTAAATTATGAGTATATTAATATTATAGTGCCTGAAATTCTAAGAGTTTTGTCTTTAGTTTTCAGAGATCAGATGTAATCATTAAAGCTGCTGCTATCTTTAATGCAGTGTCAATCATTTCTACAAATAATAGCATTTTACTTTCTTCTTATACTTCATTTAGACTTTTTACTTTTCTTTCGCTTCCCACATTTCCTGTCTTGTGAGCTTACTTATCAGTCTCCATATTATTGTGTCTATCACTGTCTAGGTTTCACTGTGATAAAATCTTTTCCCATACCAACACTTCTGATTTTTTTCTTTCCTGCAAATTCATGTTCTGCGGCTTCTGAAAACCCCATATCTCTAGACTCCGGTACAAGCAGAAAAGGACAATCCTTCCTTTCATTTCCCCACTGCCTTGAATTAATTCAAAAGCTCTATCTCATCCTGTTGAAATGTCTATTAATACTAAGATGATTCTATGACAAAGGGCAAGAGATTTGTGTGCTTGACATAAATCTGGGAGAAGAGTTCAGGTTCCAACTTCACTACAACTCTCACATACCACAGTGAACAGGTCACATGCTGCCCTGCCCCTTAAAAGATACACAGCCTCCTGCTTAGACTTGGAAATGTTTAAGTCTTCATGGTGGTAACATTATCAGCAAATTGGCATCTGACAAAAAAATATTCCGACCCATTATTTAGCTAATAAGGTGGTCAGAGCCCAAACTATGTCAAAGCTACAATAACTCAATAAAAGATTTTGAGACTAAAGAATATCAGTCCCACAGATAGGCACAGCACACACCAAATCTATAGAATTTCTATGTACTTTATATACCCTTGATAAAGAGAAACTATTACAATCTGCAGAAGTGATTTAATGAAAAGAAAATTTGAAGGCGTATTGAAATCTGAGCAAGCATCACACATACTGAGTCTGAGAAAAGGACAGCTTTCCCGGTGGGCATTGGGGTGAGTAAGCAATCTGGCACGAATGATTCAAGGGTACTCAGAGTAAGTACTGCTTTTTTGTTTTTTTTTCCTTAGTTTTGTTTTATTTTTTTTCCCCCAGGTGAAAGTCTCCGAGAGACTCCTAAGTCATCCAGAATGGACACGGCCACAGGATGGTGGGACTGCTACAGCTGCACATAGGAGCAGTCAGCTGAACACTGAGCCTCACTCCACTCCTGCCTCTGTCAGCTGCCTGGTCCTTCCAAGACACCACAGCAATTCCATATTCTGCTCTTCAGCACCCTTTTTTTTTTCCTCAGCTCATTTCAAAAGCTTACCTCAGACTTGCAAATTCCTTACTGATGTCTCCATCATCCTATGATTGTGAATATGTTGCTCACCTTTGAAACCTTCTTTAACTGCGTGAGAAAACGTGTTGCTGTCCCCTATCCCTGTCTATGCAGATGAATCTGTTGACTGGCATGTATTCACAGTATTCTAGTTTTTTTTGAAAAATCTGCCTGTGAGAATTCCATGTGTGATTATAAATTGTAAGAGAAACAGCATATGGCTAAAGTGTAAATGGCACTGCTGTTAAGGTCTCATTTTTCATGGTCTCTTTTTTTGTACAAGCCTTTATACTGAGCAGTGTCCAATATCTCTCCCAGTTTGTAAGCCTATGAACAGAAGCAAGTCCATTCATCAAATTGTTTTTTTCTAAAGAGCTTTGCTGGAAAAGTCATAATATTTTTTCAGGCATTTTTTGTGCTAATAGTATGAAACCTGCCATTACCAAACTTATCAATAGAAATAGTTTGCTGAAAGCCGATTTACCAGGATCTCTATTTAATTCTAATATCTTATTACATGTAGATGGCATTATCCTTTCTCTAGAGAGAAAGCTATAAGGCCGGTTCTGGCCAAGGGTCATGCTTAATGAGCCTGGGCTTTTGCTGTGTACGATTTCTCCATTAAACAAAGTAATAGCATAAATATGTATTTGTTTTGTAAGACTAGGGAAAATAGGTTCCCACGCTAGTTATGGCTGGCTTAGCTTACTTGTTTCTTTGTTCTTGACTCAGCAGGACTTCAAAGTTGTCTCACAGACATTTACAGGAGAAAGAGAAACCTCCAGGTGGGCTACAATTACTACAAATGAGCAGATGATTTTCTAACAGAAGCAGAAATGGTTGGATTTACCTCTGCATTTTCAGGAGCACCCTGATAAGTATCCTGATTCAACCTAGAGTATTTCCCAATGACTGTGACTGGCAGGAAGATAGCTTACAGTTTCAGAATAAGGCTTTTATTTCAACTTACTGTTGATTGCATAGAACAGTAGGTATGCATGGGAAATGATGTGGCAATTGCTGGGAGACGGTACCTGAACAGCTATTCTGATAGTTATTAAGCACTTCATGCTATAGCCTCTTTGCCTCTGAAGTTTGTTCATTATCAGATTAGCGAGGGGGCAAATCTGTTTTTTTGTTAGCTGTCTGCCTCCTACACCATAGCTCCAGTCCTGGCTCTTATCACAGGAACCAGGGGGAACTTAGTCTGTTCTAATTTGCATTCATTTGCAACATCCCTCTTGTGAACATTTCCGTGATGGAGAATAACTGGAAAACAGCAGGACTGGGCTGCAGTCCAGCTGTTTCCCAGCATTTGCCCCAAGTTGGAGAGCATGTTTGCAACCACTGTACCAGATCTATATGCAGGAAGGAATTCACAAAACTGTAGTCTGTCTTCAGCTCAGGGATGCTGTCACCAGCCCAATGAAGGACATGAAAATTGCCATATCAAATCAGAATAATGGACTGTCTAGTACAATATCCTGAGGCCAGTAACAGATGCTTCAGAGAAAAATGTTTAAAAAGAATCAGTAGTAGGTAAATGTGGAATAATCTGCTGTTAGAGAATGTTTTTCCAATTTTTGTACAGAATTAGATATTACATATCATTTTGCATTATATACACATCTGCTTACCTGTGATATTCTTGCCTTACAAGTGTTAAGCTGAGGGAGAAGAATGAGGAAAAACAAATGAATAGCAGAAAAATGGCAAAGAAGAAAGGCTAGTGTAGGAAATACCAAGGGTTAGAATCATAGAATAATAGAATAGTTAGGGTTGGAAAGGACCTTAAGATCATCTAGTTCCAGCCCCGCTGCTATGGGCAGGGACACCTCACACTAAACCATAATGAAGCTCTCACTGAGAAACAAATCCTAACCTGAATCACACTCTGATGGCAATGCTCATTCTTTCTTGCCCAAACTTAGGATCAAATTATATATCAGTCTTGAAAAACAATGATTTCAAACGATGGAAAGAGAACTTGATTGAGAGGCTTGTCAGTATCACTTCATATTTAACATGGAGAAAAAGCACCCTCACAAAAATGTTGCAAAAATTGAGACTTTTCTCTAAGATTTATGGGAGCACCTGACTGTGGTGGGGTTTGCAGTCTCCTCTGAAATGGGCTGCAGAAGCATTTAGGTGTATCAATATTGCAAAATGTTTGCATGTTAGATTCACCTCTAGTTCACAGTATGCCTCTTTCTCATGTTTATCTTGCAGGGTAATTCATCATTGGTGACATTGTGGACGCAGCAGTGCAATATAGCAACTTTCAATTCCAATTCTAATAAAGCAGAAAGGTTTTAATTCATGGTTTGGTGACACAGACATATGGTGAAGTCATGCATTTTTTCTGGTTAGTAACTGACATGCCCAAGATATTCTAATTTTCCTATGCACAAACTAATCCCATATACAGGCCACTTCCAATTTTGTGAATAAAAGGTTGAGTAAGAATAATACTGGTCGCAGACCCAGAATGAAGACCCCAATTCAAGCCTTAGAAATTAGTAAGAAACGGCTCCATCTTCTTCCCTGTGAATGTAGTATCATCATACACTATGAATCTTCACAACTGACCACAGAAAATACAATCTTGAAGCAAAAATATTTGCCTTCTGCAGAAAGGGATTTTACTACATCTTTTGGCTTCCCATAAGCAAACCCCAGTCCTGTAGTAGCGTACAGGATTCTCATGGAGCATGGCAGCGAGGTCCTGTAAGGACATTGCCTTCACCATCCTTTCCTTGCTCACTTACAGGAATGTCTTTTCCTATGCTTGTGAAGAAGAGTTATGTGGAACATTTATTTTTTGTCATTAGCATTAACAGCTTTGACTCTGGATGTGATCATTTTTCAAGGAGCTGTTGCATGCAGTCCTGGCAAATTTGCTTACTCTTTTCCTGTTACACTCTAAAACTCTGGAATGGTTGGTTCCTTCCGTATCATCTGCAAATTAAACAGTTGTCTCCTACACATGCCCCAATCACACAACACAATACTCTGTGGGAAAAGAAGCTTTCATTATTGACGCAGGGAAAAATAATATAGTTGGCACTAAATGGTGTTCTCTAAGTCATGCTTCATCCCAGAACAAATTTGAATGGCTAATATGTCCCAGCCACAAGAACAAAAAAACCCCAAACTGATGCAAATTAACTACAAGGATGTGAACTGTACCCAAAGTAATAGTATTTCAAATTGCACCCTTAATTAGCTAATCTTAGTTTGTTGCTATAAACTGAATTGGTTTTAATTGTATTTTTCTTGGCTTTTTTGATACACTTATTTATTTGAACAGAAACTCTTTATGTTAGTGTTCAGTATTGTTTCTGTTCTCAGAATAGGATGGTGTGGGATACGCTGTAAGAGAACTCACTGTGTGTCTTTTGAATATATATAAAAAAATGTTTATATTACTAAAAATGTAGAAAACTGAGACAAATAAAAATGTTTCCCTAGGAAGTGTCAACATGACTCTACATCATAGACAGATTGTATCATAATAAGCAAAGAAAGTGTGGTTCTAACTGCAAGTTCTATCAAGCTATGTCAACACAGCCAAAAGCCTCACCAAGAACATTTCCTTGCTACAGAATATGTATCACACAGCATTTCTCTGTCCCTCCCCCCAATAAAAACCTAAGATGCCTGAAAAACTCTTCCACTTACATCCACATATATTTTCTTGATGCTACAAAACGTGTCTTCTTTACATGGTGTTAGATCCCTGACTATGCTCAGGTGTGACTGAACTTGCTGTTTACAGTGATGCTGTTGGTCAGTTCCCATGAAGCCAAACTTTGAACTGCCATGTTACAGATGTGCACAGAAACCCAGGGCACAATTTGTCTTAATAAAATGAGCTTTTGAACAGACAAATATTTTAGGAAGTTCTCCTTTGCTGAAGTCTCTCACACAGATATTTTGACAGATATATGTAAGTTAGCATCTGGTTATGTACATTGTTCTAAAGAACTGTGGCTGGTGCTTGATAAAAAAACTTTTATTTTTCAGCCAAAAAAACCCCTCAACCCAAACAATCCTTTTTCTCAGATTAGCAGACCTAAAAACAATGGGTTGGTGCTGTAAGAAGTTATCATATGTGCCTTACTGTTCCCATAGCAACATGTTAGAGAATAAAGCAAAGGCTGTCAGCAAGAAAATTGTCCATGGGTCTGAACGCTGCAAAATGTTGCTGAGTGTATCCAGTGGGCTCAGAAGGACTGAGCAGACCGAAGATCATTCTCAGCATGTCCTGGGTTGAAGAAAGCTGTGGAAAATGTGATATACTTCATAGGAATGCCTTTGCAAAAACATCAGAAGAATGTCAGTGCTTCTGGGCAAATAGCAGAAGCAGCAGTAATTTCATGGGTGTCTGAGGCTTTCAGAGGAATAAGATTCAGCGCTGTATAGATGTTATATGGAGGTGAATGCAAGAGCATGGATGCTGAGAAGTACAGATCCATTTAAGACCAAAAAGTTCATGGAACCCAAAATGCCAAATAATTTTTGCATCTGAAGCTGGTCAGCCAGGGCTGACCAGTAGCTGCTTACCTACATATTTTCAAAGACAGGGAGTGTCAGCAGAAATTCAGCATGCTTGCCATTTAGCAGCCCAAACATGAGTTAGGAACAAACTCCAAGGAGAAAGAAACTCCAGCTTCCTGGCAGATGAGACCACACTCTGGATTTGTTGGCTTTTTTTTTAACTGTCAATTTAAATAGAATAAACATTTCTTAATAAAAGCTATAAAGAAACAGTTGTTTATGAGGAAAAATGGACTATCTTGCAAAATCATAGACACATCTGCTTTCTTTTTCTCTCATTCTCTCTGGAGTACATTTCTTTATTCCTGAAGTTCTTTCATTTGATACTGCTTTACTTTATCCAATATAAAAAGTGTAGTTGAAGGCACTGTTCATAAACAGGTGTCTGAGCCCTTGTCACAAACAGGATGTAATTGCTAGCAGCAATAAAGTGGCAGGTGCTGGTAGACCTGAGATGGTTATAAAATTGATATTCATTTCCACTAAATCATGCAGTGCTGTTGCAAGATTTTAGTTCACTCTTATTGCATTAGTATGAGAAGTAATAAGTGGTAAGAGAAAGATAGGTGGCTATAAAAACAGGAGATAAGTAAACAATGATAAATATACAGAATACAAAGAATACATTTAAAAAAAAGATAAGGGGCAGAGATTTGCATGAAAAATACACGATACTGAACATGAAAAAAGTAGTAAGATCGCTTACAATTTTCGTGGAAAAGATGTACAGCTCTTCATATTTGGAGAAGTTTTATATTTGGAATTTGTTTTGAAGTATTTTTGCCTGTGAAGACAGCAAATATTGTAACATTTCACAGCACAGGGTCACTGTGGAAGATTAGTGAAAACAAAATTAACTTTCATAATCTTTAGTCACATGAAATTCTAAGTTTTTCTTACAGTAACTTGCCACCTTAATGGCTTAATAGCTTTGTTCAGCATTCAACCTGCAGTGCTAATTAGCCTATACTTGCAAATGCCTAAATTTAACTGAAGTTGTGGAAGATAACAATACAAAGTAATACCCAGTACAGCAATATTTTAGAACTGGATTTCCTTTCCTGCTTACTATGTTTAATGTAGATATTTTGACACAGATTGTCAGAATAAATAAATATTTCTGTATAATATAAATGACCTTTATAAATATGGTAAAACATTCAGGCCTTTTTGAATGGTTTTGCTCTAATATTAGAAATTTTAGTCAACAATCAAATCTAAACATCATGTTCCAGCACACTACATGAATGTAGATTCACTTCTATTCAAACTATGATCCTTCGTGATATGCCCAGCATTGTAAGTAGTAGCAATCCTTAATGTTGACAATCTATAATTGAACTTTCTGCTTTAATAATAAAAACATGATATAGAGCATATTTTTTACTTCAGCGAAGTGATAGAGTCAAAAAAGTGTGTAACACCTAGTAGGACTATGTCATGGGCCCACCAGGCCAAAAATAATTCACCCTTATGTTGCCAATCTAAGTCCATCTGAGCCACTTCAATCTTA
>WYDI02029973.1:0-23453 GCA_009867235.2 Psittacus erithacus
TTATACCTTAGTTACTGGACTGTTCTTATCTCAACCCATGGGAGTTACATTCTTTCAATTCTCCTCCCCATCCCTCCGGGAGCGGGGGGGGGGAAGGGTGGGAGTGAGCGAGCGGCTGTGTGGCTGACTGGGCTTAAACCACGATAAGGAAAAAAAAAATCTGTTTAATTAGAGATTATGTAGAAAGAGATATCATTTCTACATGCCATTATACTCCATCATAAATACTCAGCCCCTCAGACAAGCTAACTAAAACGCCTTGTATTACAGGACTGCAGTGGAGATCAAGGAAATGCACAGTGTAGCTGGCCTAGCAGTCTTATGGAAGAAGTAGGTAGAGCTTGGACATCTCACTAGTTGCAGTCATCACCTCTGAATGTATGTCACAGCTAAAGTGGAGAAACAGTGACAAATATGTATTGAGGAACTTCGTTGATGAAAGAAGATGATGTCAAGAAAAGTGAATGCGAGGGGGCTGCTGAACAAGGTTCCTGGGCAGCAGCATGTGTGGGGCTGTTAGGACGGTGGCCAGCCCCAACCATTCACCCAGGCGCCAGGTGCTGCTCTCTGAAGACAGGTTTTGTTTGTTCTTGGCTGAGGCATTCAGGGTGTACCTCAGTGATGCTGCCATAGAAGCAGGGCACATTGTTACAGAGTTTCTAAGGAACATGCAGTCTTTTTGATATCAGCAAATATAGCCTAACTTCTCTGTTTCTCTTTCCTCTTTTCCTTTGTTGTTTATTCTGGTGCTGGTGTAAAAAAGAATCCAATCTCTGCTGTAAAGCAACGATAATAAGAATGATGTAAAATATCATTAGAAGAAAAGCATGGCTAAGCTAGTCATATCTTCAAAGGCAATTCTTGCTCAGCCAAAGCAGGCAATTTCCTGTCAACTTGGTCTTCAACAATATGACCGTCATTAATTATGCTTATAATGAAAGTTACCGTATGATGGAGTTTGATATCAGGACACTGTCTTCAACATAAAAATCAAAGCGTATGAGTAATTTGCTAGATTTTTAAGGTCAGAGTTGTAATTACACTGCATTAATTTGATTACTCAGATTTAATCTTTTAGACCCGCTTCCTATCATGTTTTAGTCTGTGTGACTCATGAACCATGAGCATGGTAGAGCACTGAAAAAAACATGCCATACACTGTAAGTGGAAGCAAATTAAATTTTGGGGAATTATTTGAAAGTAAATGATGTGTGGGTGTTTAAAAGTAACTCATTCCTCTGATAACTTGTCAAGCAGTATTATTTACTGCATTTATCCTTATCACATAGAAAATGTTTTACAGTTATGGAAAAGTAAAATGTATTTTTTCAGTTTACATACAAAAAAATAACCTTTGTATTGTGTTATATGTTAAGTCTAGTTGGGATATGATTTTCACTTCTTCGATTCTTTTTCCCCTCTACTTTCTAAATTCATTCTTAGTTATCACTTCCTAAGTGGTTTCGCCTTATTTGGTTTCCCTTTTAATTTGCTAGTGTAAATTACAAACCTTCTGTTCTGAGATTAGAAAGATTCAAAACAAGGGATGTGATTCAAAGATAGACTTTCCATATGAAGCCCCGGTCCCCACAAAGAGTAAATTTCCCATGAAAGAGGGTGCAGTTTCATGATCAGTTGTTACAGAAAAGGGCAAACCCCATCCTTCTGTTACATTCTCTGATCTAAAAAGATCATCACTTTCTATCCTTGAGAAGCTTGTAACTGAAATCTAACTAGGCAAACTGCCTAACCTCCTGTCCAAAACAGATGTATCTTCATCAAGCCATGTCTCAGCGAGCTGATCTTGCCCAGCACTCACAAAAAGGACTTCACAGGGCAAGTGAGAAAGAAAAAGAGTCTGAGCAGACCACAGTTTTGGCTAAGCTCTTTATGAAACAACAGCCTCATTAACTTCTCACACATTTTAGATTGTGCGGTCCTGTGAGCAATTTTGCTGGTTTTGGTGGGGTAGGGTCAGTTTTCTTCATAGTAGCTGGTATGGGGCAATGGTTTCTACTTGTGTTGGAAATAGTGTTGATAACAGGGATGTTTTCGTTATCTCTGAGCAGTGCTTACACAGAGTCAAGGTCTTTTCTTTCACAACACTCCACCAGTGAATAGGCTGAGCGTGCACAAGGAGCTGGGAGGGGACACAGCTGGAACAGCTGAGCCCAACTGACCCAAGGATTATTCCATACTTTATGATGTCATGCTCAGCATATAAAGCTGGGGGAAGAAGAAGAAAGAGAGGGACATTTAGAATGATGGCTTTCGTCTTCCCAAGTAACCATTACATGATGGAGCTCTGCTTTCCAGGGGATGGCTGAGCCAGTGGCAATCAGTGAATTAATTCATTGGTTTGCTTTGCTTGCACTTGCTGCTCTTGCTTTACCTATTAAACTGTCTTAAGCTCAACCCACAAGTTTTCTCACTTTTCTGATTCTCTCCTCCATCCTGTTGGGGGGAGTGAGTGAGTGGCTGCGTGGGGCTTGGTTGCCAATTGGGGTTAAACAACAACAGCAATGAAAGCAGGACTTCTAAACAAGATATTGAAAAGAAACCAAAATCTTAACGCCTCCAAAACCTGTTTGTTAACTTAAATATGTAATTGAAGATGGATTGAGCAGACAGAAAAAAATGTAATGGCAAAAACATTTGGTAGCTATCGACTTTGTTTTTAACAGATAATCTCTTCAATGATAACATTCCTTTTAAAAAGAATATACTAATCTGGAATTTATATGCTTTTACCCTATCGTTGTCTGACCTTTGAATTAATCTTCCCAGGCACAAATGAAGGTCTTTTATTCTGACATATGTCTTCCTCTGGAACTCCTACTGTGTATCATTTTTTAAGACATTATAACCTTTTTTTGAGGGACATTTTATGAAAGTCAGGCAATTAGTTATAGGAAAAAAATTACTTGGTCTTCCTTGACAACAATACAGATTGAACGCAGGTGTATCCCATGATCTTCTTCAGTGTCCCAGGAGATTTCATATCATTATTCTGTTACTTGCTCTGAAGCTAACTTAATAATGTAACATAAGGACATTCTGGAGATGTTACAAAAAAACAATGCATTATCTCTAATTTGTTAAAGTTAATCCACTATGGAGATATTCTGCTGAATCTCTCAGTGATTTTCATCAAGCTGACCATTGAAGTTTTTATGTCTGTAAGTATGCCAGTAAATCATTTGCAAGTATGACTATTCAGTTCTTCTTATTCCAGACTAATGGGCTCCTCATTTCAGTGGATTAGAGTATATGGCTAGTGTCAGAAGCTCCATAATCCTATCAAACAAAATGTATCTCTCTTCTGGTCCTTTCAGTGTATGTCACTCTGTGGAAGGAAGTTGCTACTGGTTTCATGCAGAGCATTTACATCATTTAAATGACCTCAGCATTTGTTTTTGATCTTTGTTTTCACAAAATAACATTTGATTACTTTGGCTGTAATTCTAAGGAAAATAAATGAGCATTAATTTTAAAGATTTTGAAATAATAAATGACATATACAGGCATCTAACTGTTGCCTGTTATGAGTCTTCCAAGCCAAATTGATCAATAATCTTAGAAGTTTGAAATTGCTTTTATAAGTGCTATAATGTAGTAGGCTTTCATCTTACTTAAGAAGGGAAAAATCAGTTTGTTTCTTTGGATAAGATTCTCTGGATTTACTTTCTCATCCGTTACAAAACTTACCTAAAAAATCACATCCAAAAGTATTGTTTAAAAGCTTTGTAGGCAATGATCTTTCAGGCACAATGACAATTATTATTTGGAATGCTTAACATGTTTTATACCTGAAGAAGACAGACCAACTAGTTTTCCCTCAATACTGATTGTTATCAAGGATTTGAATCTTTCGCACAATTTCTTCAGCTTGTTTGTATTAATGTGTGCTTATCTTGTAGAAATAACCCAAACAGATCCGTCTTGCATTGTGTGAGCAAAGCACCCTGCTAATACTTTTCTTACAAGCAGTAGGCAATATTTAGTTTCCTTATGGTAATTCATCATGCATCTAAAAATAATATTTTTTTAATACTCTGTTTATACAGCTACTGTAACCTTCAATAAATCTTCCTTGAATCTTTCCTTGAGAATGTGGTCTAATGTGACATCTCTTGATAAAAAACTAGGTAACTATCTAACTCCAGTACCCCTTGCTTTTCTAAAATTGCAGCTTAGTGTATGTAAACAAGAGACTATAAAGCTAACGTTATTAAATAAGATACACTCATATTTTTTACACAGAGAAAGCCATCGCTAGTGAGTTGGAGATTGATAATAATGGCGTATTCATATCATAGGGAATTGGGGATTTACCCTTTTTCCATTTCCCAGTGAAAAGCCCCAGATAACCTGAACTTCAACATGAAATGTGATACTAGTTACATAAATGTCAGGCTTAGATGATTACATAACCTTTGGTTCTAGTTCTGAATTTTTGTTCCAAATTGTCAACATTCATTTAAGTAAGGAAGTAGGATATAACAATGCACGTATGCATGACTTTTCTATACATATAGCTCATGGCACAAAAAAAAATACATACCTATAAAAATCATGGTTAGCAACATTCATTTTACTTGTAAGCTGGATTCTTGATTTTTGAAACTAGAAAAGCTTAACCCAGCCCTGCACAAGGGTCTGCATGGCATATCCCAATTTCCTGAGGATGTAGGGGTCAGCCTAGAGAACAGTTCATTGACCTGGATTAGTTAACAAATTAAAATGTAGGGGTTTACAGTTGAAGTTATATCTCTCTAAGAATTACAATTCCTTTAGTAAGCAGCACAAAAAGATGACACAGCAAGTGATCTAAGTCATCTTGATAATTTGAAGGTATACAACAATGAAGAAGTCTTAGGTGATGACCAGCAGGTCGAAGGAGGTGATCCTGTCCCTCTACTCTGCTCTCATGAGACCTCACTTGGAGTATTGTTTACAGTTCTGGTGTCCTCAACATAAAAAGGACATGGAACTGTTGGAACAAGTCCAGAGGAGGACCACAAGGATGATCAGGGGGCTGGAGCACCTTCCGTATGAAGACAGGCTGAGAACGTTGGGGCTGTTCAGCCTGGAGAAGAGAAGGCTGCATGGAGACCTCGTAGCAGCCTTCCAGTATCTGAAGGGGGCTTATAAGAATGCTGGGGATGGACTCTTCGTTAGGGACTGTAGCGATAGGACAAAGGGTAATGGGTTAAAACTTAAACAGGGGAAGTTTAGATTGGCTATAAGGAAGAAGTTCTTTACTGTGAAGTTGGTGAGGCGCTGGAATGGGTTGCCGAAGGAAGTTGTGAATGCTCTACCCCTGGCAGTCTTGAAGACCAGGTTAGACAGAGCCTTGAGTGATATGGTTTAGTGTGAGGTGTCCCTGCCCATGGCAGGGGGATTGGAACTAGATGATTTAAGGTCCTTTCCAACCCTAACTATTCTATGATTCTAAAAACATTCTGATTTTAACATTGTACATTCCCAAATTCTTCATGTCAAAGTAAAATTTTTTCAGGGCACTTTCTCTGTTGTTTCTTCACTTATATGCGCAAGTTTATTACAATTCATTTAGGTGGGTTCCTCCCTTATGATCTTGGGAAAGACAGTGCAAGGTGTGAACATAGCATGTTCTATCCTGTAGCCAACACACAACTCATAGGAGACACTGCATAATGTAATGAGAACAGTGAGGTTTTGCACAGCCTTAAAACTCAGATGTCAAATTTAAAATGAGAAATTGAACCAATATTCATCGACAGGATCACTTATCTGAGTTTAGTGAAGAGGTAATAATTTTTGCATTTAGAGTATCACATATTGTTGATTCTCAGCATCTTCCAAGCACTACTGAGCATTAAGAAGAAAATGCATTGGCAAGGTCAAACTTTGACATGAACTTGTTAAGTATTAAAACAAAGCGATATCAAGCTGCATATATTGATTGCACTACTTAAAAATAACTCATCTGATAAAAATGTAAAGCTTGTCCCAAACAGGGTTAGAGCACATGCTTTTTCTAACATATGAAAGATCATCAGCATTTTCTGATGTGTAGGAGGATTGCACATCATCAGTGAGTTTATCACTCTAAGCTAGTCCTAAGCTTTCCTTGAAGAAATAGAGCAAATGCGTAATTGCCCTGTATAGTAAATTTCCATTACTGTTGCAGTTTCAGCTGCTACTATGTAAAGAAAAAAAGATTTGATTTGATTAGAGAAAACCAATATATAAAAAATTAATATTCTTCCAGAGATCTGTTGATTTTGAGTGACAGCGCATCCAAAAATTACTTTAATTCAGCTAAAAATATTTCAAATTTATTGTGAAAGTAATATTGTGAACTAGTACTGTGAAAAATCTTCCCAGCACAACTGCAATGATGTGTATATTATAGAGATTTCCCAAACTTACCTATTGCTATAATTTTCAGTCCTATTATTGACTTACCTAAGAACAGCTGGATAAGACATTTATTAATTTTATTTGATTAATGAAAATTTGTATTATTAATTTTTATGCTCTAATATTTACTCACATAGCAAGGTGATTATCAAAAAGTGATTCTAAAGTGGTACCTTAATAGTGTTTTATAGTGTTTCTACTTGCTGTAAGAGGGAATTATGTCTTTAAATGTTTTTCACGCAAAAGTTTCTTCCATATATCTAATGAGAAAATAGCAACTTAAACTGAAGATTTCTGCATGAAATATTTTGGTCTTCCCACAACAAACATTTTCTTTTGCTTCTACAAGGTAACACTGAAATCAGACTGGAAATACTGGCTGCAATGTCCTTTTTGATTTGCCTAACAAGATGTAAGGTGTATTTTGGGTGGTAGAGGGCGAGTGCTTGCGTACTATCAGACTTCACTTTCTGAATTTTTTTTCCATCTTCGTATTCTATTGCTTCCAGAAATATGATGAAATAGAGAAAAATTAGACCATTTTTTAGGGGGTGGTGTTTTAGAAATTGAAGTGGATTGCAATTCGTTCTAATTATTCAGAAAATAACATTAAAAAAGTTCTTCAGCAGCTTGCCACATGCTTCTCTGCTAGCAAAGTTGTTTAAGTGCTGTTTTGTTAAATGATGCAAAAAGCATTAGTAATGCTGTTAATTTAAACTACTTTTCTGCAAACTGAATGATTTTATGTCTATAAAGTGAAATACATAGCTTTCAAATGAATAGCAAAACTGACCTGGTGCATCACCAGCTGTATTGGTACACACATTGACATGAGGGAAACTGGTTTAGGATTAGCAATATGCTATGCATGTTTTCTCAGGTACAATCAAAATACTTTAAATATTTATTTTGATCACACTGATATGAAAAGGGTTTTAAAATTTTTCATCTTCATTAGCTTCTATCTGTAGCTAAAGCATTCTCCAACTCCCATGAGTTTTTCATAACTGGTGCTCAGTGAAGTTATCAAAGGCTATAGGTCCCTTTCAGTAATGAACAATATAACTTAATTTCATGCTCTTAACTTTTTACCTACACTTGTGGGCTCTTTCAGCACGGGTAGGGTAAATGCTATGTCCATTTCCTACAAGAATAGTTAGAAAAGTTTCCTTTATACTAAAGCTTATACTCACAGACGCTGATAGCTGTACAGAACTATTGCTGTGATGGATTGAAGCCACATGGCTCATCATTTGGAAGACTGATTTTTGACCATGCCATCATTAAATTGATGGGAAATAAATGAATGTAACAGAGAATGCAGCATGCCCTAAGCAGAAGTACCCCTCAGTAGCAGCAGTTACTGGCAACTTAAAAACAAATGGTAGCAAGGCTTTAAATTACTTGAAATTCACCAAGTTTATAAAGGCGAGCATTGTGAATTAAGTCTATTGAGGAATTTCAATTTCAGTTGATACAGCAATTCAATAGACAATTTACATGGTACTTTAAATTTTAAGGTATTAACCTGTTAAAGTAACCACCTGAAATTAAATAACCATGGTTGCACAACAGTTTACAAGACTTCCTAATGTTTCAGTGTTTTCATAGTAGGAAAATATTCCCTATATAAGGATAAAGACTTTGTCAGAAAATGCAGGTGAAATGCTTTTCATCAGCTGATGACTCATAAGACAATAGAACATTTTAAATAGAAATTTTTATTGTCACTTGAAGTCACCTTTTCATTTCAGGGCAGCAAGCTTCTAATTTCTCTTGTTAGGGTTAAATCCCTTCATTTTGTGTTTTTTGTATTACATTTTAAATTTTCAATATATAATAAACCTTTCCAATGTAAGCAAATCAACTCATTACCAAATTAGAGTCTATTCAGTTAAGAAGGTCTCTTGACTTGGGTAAAGGCAGAATGATTTTGACAAGCTGTCTTGCAGTTGTGGCAGGGAATAAGATAATATCATACAGTAAGTAAAACAACAGAAGCAGAAAACAAAGTAACCTAAGGCAAGGAAAAACAAAATGGCATATACATCTTTTCAGGAAAGAAATCTTATTCTGTAATCTGTCATCTTGACAACATACAAGAGCACTGCTTGAAAACTCTCTGCAAGAAAAGTCTAGGAGAAGAAACCATGCATAACTACACAGTTTGCAATGGTTAGACAAGATATTGATTACACACCATTTTGAAAACCATGCACACATAACTAATTTAATAAGGGTAGAATAAAATGGAGCTTTATGGAAACATGGTGTGTTTTATCAACTAATACACTTAGAGTGTCCAAGCACTCATAGCAGCAATGACAACAGATGTTATAAACTAAAATCATTGATGCCCAAAATATATTTTCATATCAGTTAAATGGAGATATGTTTTGTGTTTGTTACCTGCTTAATACATCTTTTGCGGTCAGTTTATCGTAATGCATTTTTTAATGATAGATATATAAGTGCAAGAAATTCAAAATATTAAAACTGCAAACAGATTTAATGGCACCAATTCTATCTCAATGCTTGTATGCAAGCTGACATAAAAGTCTTTAATTGTGTTATTATTTAGCATTTTTTCCTAAGAAATATTACTTTATTCAATATATGGAACAGATTGTAATATTCCATGCCTTATTTTTCTTTGCTTTTATCTATTTCTTCTTTTTCTGAAGCTTATGCAAGGCTTACTGCAAAGGGAGAATTACTAACTTCTCTATAGGCATTTTTCTGCCTTTTTTGAGGTGTGTAGTGATATCTTACTCATGGACATCTTATCCCATAATATCAAAACCCCCAAAATCTAGTGCAGGCAGCCTGTGGAAACCCCATCACTCTGAGTCTTTAAGAACAGTGTGTGCCATGTCTGCCAGGGACCGTTCAGATACAGCTTGGGAGCATGGGTTGAAAATCATAATCCTGTTCCAGCCCTAATTTCTCTGTTTTCTTTTCTTAAAAAGAGGTGGGAGTAAGGCAAATGTTTCTTCAGGTGATGCCTGTTTCAAACCATGAGGTCCTGCTCTCTGATCAGTAGGTTCAAATGCAGTAAGAGGAACTAGGCATTTTCAACCTTCTCCTTTCAGATAATCCTCCTGTTGATCATGCCAGCATTGCTTCAGCTGTCAAGGCTGCTCACCCAGTGGAAGTCCCCAGCCTATGCTCCCTGCAGCATCAAGGAGGAGGAAAAGGTACTTTCCAGTGGTGTTGAACACCTCTGTCAGAGCACTGTTTTCATGGTCCAGGCCCAGCCAGACAGCTTTTATGTTGGAAAATCCCATTCACAGCTACGGTTTGGGGAGGGAGTAGGAAAAGGGAGAATGAAACAAACCCTGTGTTCTGCAAGTCACTCCTGAGAAGCGGGTATCCAGGTTGAAAGGCCTTGATATTTAACAGCCATGTGAGTAGTCAAAATTGTTTAATAAGGTCATTTGGTCCTATGTATCTAAGCTTTTTTCTTTTTTCTCCTGGTTGATGCATTTGATGCAGACCCAGTCTTCAAGTTCCTGAGAGTAGAACAGTTCAGGGGCAGGCTTTGGAGGGGCTTCTTTTACCTGTGAACGAATAGTCCTCACATTTTATCATTCATAAAAGTTTGTGATCTTTCTGCCTCCCATATATGCTGTTTCGTCTGTGCTTAACTTTAAGTCACTGAGCAGGCAAATTAGTATGAATTCAGTAATAGTACCTTGGTGGGCAGAGGTATTCACACATAATATGTGTGAATTGAGAAAAAAGATTATTTTTCACAAATGATATTAAAAAGCATGATAAGAAGATGTGAAATCTGAACTTCATTTATGTTCACTGGGAGTTTGAGCTCTTAAACATTAAATCAATTCAGTTTACCACTAACTTTAATGGGTAGAAAATTGAACCCTAGCAGAAAAGAGAAAATAGGGGAAAGGGGTGGAAAAAGCCATTAAAGAAAATAATTCTGAAGTCCTAAAGCATTCATTTGACACTATTTTAGGCTTTGATTGGCAACAGGGGCCAGGTTCTAATTTGATACGTCATGGGGTCTTACAGCATGAGTGTTTCATTTCACTGGGGACAAAAACAAAATTGGTACAAGTCCATTTTCATGGAGGTGAAAAAAAAAGACTGTCTGTTTCTTCTTGAAAATAGAAGCGGCTTTTCTTCTAATTTGTCCAATGCAGTGGGTTACTTCATGCGTGATGTAGAAGACTATGGCAATACAGGAAAAGAAGATCTATTAAAGAAGGCCATAACGGATCTCACAGAAGGTCTATTCTAATGGCTTCTCAGGGATACTGGAAAAATCAGGAACCTAGTGAAGTTCTTTTTTAAAGAAAGGAAAAGCAATGTTTTAAACAATACTTACTTGAACACTTTTCTAGCCTTCACCACTCCAGCCAGAGAGAAGCTTTTCCATAGCCAAAAGGGTCTATTTGAAGACATGAAGTGAAAAGCTGTTACTAAGGGGTAAAAAAGGCACATTTGGTTCTGGAGAACTGCAAATGGTAAACAAATAAAAAGATTCACAGTTTAGTTCTGGTTTAAGTTTTGCTTCATTATGGTATTCCTCTTCAGGTCTGAATTGGACCTAACGATCTTGTTCAGATTCATGCTGCTATCATATCCAGGCAGATATTTCTAGGTTATATGCTCAGGTTGTAGCGCCTGACAAAGATTTGCTCAGAGTGTGAGATCCTGCTACACTGATAGGAAAAAAAAGTCTCATAAGGATTCCTTTGAGATTTCTGCTCCTTCAGTGCGCACTTTGGCAGGATTGGGAAACACATGAATCTCTCAATATTTTTTTAAGTCCATCATGCTCTTCTCTATAAGAAATAACCCAAAGCAGAGAAGAGAGTACTTCTCCTTCAGATCTATCTAGTTATATCTATGTTTAATTATAAATGAAAAATTGTCTCTGATTTATACAGATTCTTTCACCTCTATAGTGCTCTTTTTCAAGAAGTGATGTTTTAAATTCCTCATAAAACCATTTCTGTTTTACTTTACACTGAAAATTAAATGAGGATATACACATATGCAGAAGTAAGTAATTAATGTTAGCTTATTTTTTAAATGGCAGGTAGCACTATGTCTATAGCTTATTTTTTTCCATAATTACATGCCAAAAGATCTATTAATGCAATTAACTTCTAAGGAAGAAGAGTATCTGTGGTGATGTGAAGCACAATGTTTCTCAGCACTCTAGCTGCCAAAAAAAGGTTTGATTTTTTTTTTTTTTTATTTTGTAGATAGCTGTTTCAAGCAGCATTAGTCTTAATATCACTAGTAGGGAAACATGGCTTTTCCAAAGTATTTTCATCCAAATCCAAAAGGCACGTATTTAATTTAAAATTTTTAAAAACACCATATTCTTTTCTTGATTTAATTCTGTAAAACCCAACAGGACCCCTAAAATTGGAAATCTTCCCAAAACAGAGAACTCCAGGAAAAAATGCACCAAGATTGCCAGGGGAAAGATTGCTTTTTGAAACCCTTCTTTACATATTGCATGTTGTACAAAGAGTAGAAACATACAGTTTTGGTAGTTGATATATATGTACTATATAATTGCGGGGAGATGGGGAAGCAGAGAAGTCTCCAGGTATTATCTTTAAAAGATTTCAATTTTAATTGTGATTACTGCTGTAGAGTAATTCGTAACAAGTTAATAACCTCTAAATACCATTGTGGTGAAACAGAACTGCTTATGAGTTCATCTGATTGCATAAAAACTGCTTATTCATGTATTCACTGTTCTAAAATGCCTGAAAAAAAAAATAATCCTGGTAACTCTGTTAGCATGATTAACAAAATGTTAAATAACATAAAGGATTTGCAGGGTATAACTCCAGATCAAAGACTGAGATTCCAAAATTGTGAAGGAATAGCAACTGATGCAGTGCAACAAACACGCAAATACTCATTAATTTTTTTAAGTGTTTTTTTTCTGCCCCAAAATTAGAAAAAACAGAGGAACTGTTTATTCTCATAAAGAAATAGCTTCAATGAGCTAATGCTTGCTTGAAAAATTAACAGGCAGAGTTCCGAGAGAAAGCGACATTGCAGTCTATGAAACTAAATGCTAGAGGCAACATCAAAATGTGAGGCATGATAAATGCATGATGTAACAGTATTTGAAATACATTGCTTTTGGTTGTCCTTTAAAAAAAACAAACCACCTCCAATAAACCAACTCCATGACTCTAGAAAGCCCTTCAACCTTCCCTCCTTCCTCAAAGCCCCAAAGCATTAAATGTTCCAAATGAAACTTCCTGCAACAAAATATGTTTAAGTTGCAAATAATTAACATGGTTATGTTAATTGTTTGTGCATTTGCAGGGACTGTGTGACCTTACCTGTATCTGTATTGTCCTTTGATAGTTTTTCAAATTTTAACCCAGCCTATTTTGTTGCTTCACTGTATATTACTCTCATTTTATGCAGCATCTAGGCTCTGTCCCATGGGATTCATGTTCTGATTGGAAATAGATACAAACCAAAACCAGAACATAAAATAGATAGAATGTATTTTAGAAAGCATATTTGCAATGTGTTGTGTTGCTAAATACAGTTCCCATCTGATTTATCTTTGCAAGATATGTAAACATCCTTATTTCATTATGAAATAACAATGTTCAAACTACCAGAATAAAGAGGTGTTAGTAAGTAATGTTCTTATTTTTATTTTTTGAAGACAGATCTCATATTTAATACTCTGTGCAGTTCTGTTAGGATACCACTGATGTTTCTGGGAAGTAGAAATTTTCAGAGGTCATTCATTCCATTATTCAACTCTATCAACAAAGTTTCAGAGTGCATAAGTCCATGTGGTTTGTTTCACTTGTTCTGTTTCCTTGTTATCTGATGATTGAACTCTGATGAATTTCTCAGGAATTCATCTTACCATCTAAGAATAATAAGTTCATAGAAAACTAGATTTGTGTTCTGAAACATTATTTATTCAGTAACATCAATTTTAGCCAGTGACTCGTTATCTGGTAGTTGTTTCTGTATTTACTGGAAAATGATGAAATGTTGTAATTATTTTTTTTTTAACAGTAAGAACTATGTGAGCTTTATGATTACTTATTTTATTCTATCAGAGCCATGTGTCTTGCATTTTCAATTAAAGGTATGGTAGTGATCTAGATAATAAACTTAGAGTGAAGGCTACATAGTATTTTGAAATGGATTTATCTTAAAGACCCAAGAAGTTGCATAGTCCATGATAAAGTTCTTAATTAGCAGAGTCTATCATTTCCTCTGTGGCACAAGAAGAAGTTTTGTGGAAAAGACTTGTCTGTGAGTAGTATCCTAAAAATCACTGAGCAGCAGGAGTTGGATTGCAAAAGTGACAGAGGGTGTATAAAGGACCATTTTGTATTCCACAAGTCTCACGCCTTGCTCAACATCATTGTTTCTGATCCCTCACGGGTACACATCTTGGAAGAATCAGAGTAAGAGCAAGGACAGAAAAAATTCTACTGTCAGTACAATTGCCTCATGTAATAGGATTCACAAAAGTACTGAAATGCTTTTTAAGAGTAGAGAAGAAAATATATTTCTTCCTACTGGGAAACTGTTTTAGGACCTTGCTGTGTGATGGCTGGAAAGTGTTTTGTAATCTCTAACCTCAATTCAGCCTATTTCTGCCCATTGTCCTTCTGCTAGCATAGTCTTTTAGTTTATACATCCCTTTTCTATCTCTTTGGAAAATATAATGATAAAAAAGCAGCAAGATAAAAAGACAAAACTTTCTTCTGGTTTTGAAATGGCATCATGAAAATCTGCATTGGTGATATTTAATCTCTACTTTTGAAACCCCTGTTATGAAACTGCAGTTTAGAAGGGAAATGAATATTGGAGTGACTGGACACAAAGGTGCCCTAATACTTCACTTTGCTGGGATAGAAGTGTGCTGGATTTGGTTATTCTTCCTTTGGAATAAGCTTCTCAATTGCTGTAAAGCTGTACTGCCTTAATAGAGTTGCAGGCAAAGGTCTTCTGACAAAATATTGCTCTGTACCTGAGATCAGTACCAGGCAAATTTGAAGCAGAAAATATATTTTTGCTTTTGATGTACTACCCTAAAAAAAGTAAACATTTATATTTAAGTAGAGAATTCAGTTAAGTATGAGAAACTTTAAGTCCTAAAAGTGAGACTCAAAAGCTGGTTAAGAGGTTTGGCATCTCCAGCCAGCAAAAAAATGCTCATGAGGTTATGGAAAGGGTCAAATTACTTGGTGTTGATTAAGTGAAACATAGGCATGGGAGGCATGGGAAACATGGCATGGTGAGCATCTTCTGGGAATAGTCCCCTCTGTGAGTGCACCTGCATCAAGTTTAGCGTACAGATAGGTTCCTTTCAGCTCCACAATCTTCATGTGTCTGTGCAGCCCACATCATTGCACCACGGATGCTCAGATGAGGGTTTTAATGATTTCTCATTAGAGCAAATGCTGGTCAGTATGTGACAAGAGATTGGTAGAAAGAGGTAATGTTTCTAGAAAGTTATAAAGAGCTTGGTTCAAACAAATCTGGATTAATGAGTTCCTTCTATACAAATTCTACAAACAAGGCAATTAGACTGAAAGATTTCTTAACAAAAACTTTTTGAACAGCTGAGCCATTTACCTGCTGCTCCAAAACTCTGTTTAGTGGGACAGGGGGAAAAAGGTCTTGTTTCAGAATTGCCTTATGAGTGTGTAACTAATTGAACCATACTATCTGCAGTTTTAGGCTGTGTAACCTAAATTGGTTTTGCATTCGAGAAGAAAAAGAGGCTCACGAAAATAATGTCTGTGATGTAGACCTGCTTTTTTTACTTTTCCTAAATTATTAAAAATATTCACCTTCTTCATATATATAAATGTATATGTCATAGCAGAGAATTTGAAGTTAATGATAAATCATGTTATCATAGCATGGCATTGAGTTCACTCAAGTCATTTCAGGTCTTTTTTTCAAACTTGTTATTAGAATTTGCTCGACCTCACAGACTATGCAGTCAGCACTGGTGCTAAAAAAAGTCTCAATATTATAAAACCTTTCTTAGTGTCTAACCTAAGTATCGCTTCTCCAAATACAAGTCTATTGCTTCTTTTTCACTTTCGGGGACATTTTTTTTAACAAACCTGGACTGTCCTTCAGTTTTTCAGCTCTGAACTAGAGTCTCAGCTGTGTTTCAGCCTTCTTTTGTGGGGCCTTCTTATGGACCTGGAATTATCCTTTTTTGCTGTCACTTTGAAATTTCTTCACTACCAGTTACTTGAAATGTGGTACTCACAGCTGGATATATTACACCATCTTCTTGATGCTATCTGCTTTAGAGCAAGAGTCCATTCGATGGCCTAAAGCTCTATCGCTTCTTCCATGTTTGATCGTGTTATGTATGACAGTATGATAGTGGAGGGACATGATGATGTTGACACATGTTCAGCTTGCAAGATACTAGAATCTCCAACCCTTCCTCCACAAAACAGTTGTTCCCCATTCTGTCTGTGCAAATAATTGTTTCTGTTTAAACGCAGAAGCCTGTACATGTCCTAACTCAAAAATAATTCCATCAGTTCATAAAAATTGGCACAATCCTGTTTACTGGTGGAATTGCAGCACCTCCTACTTCAGAGTTTTACAGCCACCCTATATTCCTATCTTTTTGATATCCAAAAGCTTGCTTATGAGACACTGTCAGAGAAGATCTAATTAAACATTAAATGCCTGATTAAGAGATTGGATATGCATATCTACAGCTTCTAATCCATCCTCAAGCCATTTATCCTCTCACAGGGGGAGATTTTATTGATTTGATATTATTAGAAGGGTTTTTTGTCAAGTACATTCTTTTTGATATTACTTTTCTTTTTTTTTCTTCCGTATCTTTACAGATAGCTAATTGAACTATTTTTCTCAGATATAGTAGCATAATACATAGCATCTTCTTCACTCCTTTTTAAAAACAGCCATTATTTTCACCTCAGCAGCCTTATGCTCCACAGGTTCTCTGAGAACAATTCAACCAATTCTTTAAACTTACTAGCTTCAACTTCATCAGCTTGATCCTTTACGTTCTTACTATTTTTCCCTTTCTCAAATAAATTCTGTTGATTTTAATTCTGTTAACTCTCTGTTTATTACCTTTAGTGAAGTACTGCGGTTTTCAGGGTCATTTCTCAAGACTTGCCACTTCTCAGATCATTTTGGAGTGGATTTCCTTCTCACAAAATCAGCAGAATAGGACTTTCCCTGGTTCTTTCCCTATCCTAACATGCAGAGGGAACAAATTATGCCTCCTCCAGTTTGTTGAAGAACAGGACATGAATCAGTAGTTCTTGGACAATTAGAAGTCTTAGGCTGAAAATTGTTACCTACATGATATGAATTTCATCGCTGTCTCATAGAGAAACATTGCTAGGTAACAATGCTAACAAACAGTGCTGCAAAGGAAATAGCTTTCTTCTGTGCCACTTTTGATAATTAGAACTTTTGAAATTCCATCATATGAAAGCTAAACAAATAAATTCTCAAAAATAAGAAGGACTGCAATCACTGCTAGTGTTTGATTGCTATTCTACTTGGTGGAATTAAGAAACCTACTGTTCGTGTAAAAGTTTAGAGGAAAACCAGACAGCTCATAATTCTAATGAATAACACGCTTTTAAGAAAAACAAATTCACAAATTAATAATAATAAAAACCCCAAACAAACTCACAAAGTTGCAAGAGAATATGAGTGCAATTCACATTGAAATTTATGCAGTAAAAACATCCTGAAATACAAAAATATGGCATGGAGTGCGAAGCAGCGTGACAACATGTAGTTGCCAAGAACCCTCTTGGTCCACAGACATGTACATTTGCTGACCTCTTAATGTAGCATCTTTTCATGAGAATCTGCAAACTTTACAAAGTGATCTCACACAGCCATTATAACCAATAAGTTACTGTTGTGGAAAACCCATCCTGAATGGCAACGGCCATAACATAATGCAGAATGGGCAAATAGTATCTTTCTATATGATACAATAGTATGTAGGAGCAAACTACTTCTAATGCTTTCCTTTCTTTCTTGTTTACTCCTCTGTTTTGTGGCAGACAAATTTCTCTCTGGCATAGCTTTCTTATTGCCTTGCAGTTACACTTTTTTCTTGGAAGTTCTGCATGGACTTGTTGTTTTTATTAGATTTAGGTGGAAAATTAATAAATTCATAAGCAATAGTGTGCATCCATCATTTCTCATCTTTTCTGCATTTTGGACTATGTTCATCTTGTCTCCTTTCTTTGCTACTATCTTCAGTTAGTGCTGCTTTACTGCTTCCTGAGATTAGTTCAATACTAGAGCTGAAGCAAGAATTTAAATTCTTTTCTGAATTTTTCATATTGCAGGACTATTTATTAATTTTATTTTATCAGCTACAGAACTTAGACCTATCAGAGAATTATTTGACAGACTCCACAAGGAACAGTGGAAAATAAGATCCATATTTTTTATTACATCTCTTATTAATTCTTTATGTTGGCTTCTAGGAATCATTATAAATAAATTTACACACAAAACAACATAATGGGATTGGGTTGTCAGGGAACCTATGTTTATCCAGATTTCAAATACTGCCCTTAGATGCATAAAGATTTTGAGTTGCAATATGATTTATACCTATATTTTTCAGAATAATAAAGGCTTATTTCAATCCATTTATTTTTGTTCTATATATTACAGATGCATTTACAATTTTTATATTAAAAATACTATAAACATGCCTAAATTATAATATGTTGTATATTTATGATTTTTTTCATTTTAATGCTCATGTTTATTTTTTGATGATTTTACAAAATTCCTTACCACTACAGTATAGTTCCTATATTTATACTGTGCAATAGTTTTTTTACAGTATTTTGCCAGTGCAGATTCAGGATAGAATAATGAATATTATATTTATAGGCATTATTTTGTAGAACAGCGAATAAATTAAAATCAGCTCAGCTATGACTTTAAAGACAAAGGACTCTATCTTCAAGCCAGAACATTATTTTTTTTTCGGATCGGATCATTATCTTTTATTAATTCTTATGATAATTGAATCATACTGGTCTTGCACATCGACCTTTTTAATTGTTTTTTTGGATATGAGATGCTCTTTTTCTCTGTTGTGAATTCACAGCCAGCCGAAGTGAGACGGTTTCAATTGTTGCCTTCTCAGAAGCTACAGAAATACCATCCCTTTTATGTTTAGACATGACTGCACTATTGAAATGAGCAGCTCTATTACTGACAGCAGGTTTTTTCAAATATCACTCAGGGACTTAGTGAAACATTTGCAAAGTGTTGTGTTCCATGAAAGGATTTTTGGGAAAGCAGCATGTGACTGTAGTGTCTATTGGTCTCAAATAAAATACATCTGCACTGGGCAGAATACAGTCCAAAATATATGCAGTGGTTTAGACTATGGTTATACATGGGTTTTCCTCCTATTGGTTGTTTCAGACTTAAAATCCATGCCAGAAGATGACAGTGACATGAGTCTTATTGTGTGATCAGTCAGATACATTTTCTTCACTGTGAACAACATTGTATGTAGTTACAGCTCCATAAAAAAATAAAATTAAAAAGAAAAACATCACCAAAAAACCCCCAACACCCCAAAACCAAAACCAACCACAACAACCACCAAAAGACTTGCAGTAAAAAATGGTTTTAAGCAAGAATTGGATTTTTAACTCTAGATGTGGTGGGACTTGGGTTATGTTCTAAAGCAATAAAAAGCATATGGCCAGCAAGTTGCAGATTTGGTTTGTGTATCCCCGTTTCTTATGTTGAGGCAAACTGCATGATTTGAATCATTCTGTACTAAGAAAAATTGCTTTGTAGTAGGGAAGGAATAGGCATTGATTAGTGAATGCTTCCAAATCTCTCATCCTGGTTTGATTGAATGGTACTAAAATTCTATGGCTGATTTACAGTTTTTGTAGAAATGCATCAAAAGACACAAGGGAAGAATACGTAACTTATCGAATACTTTATTGTATTTTTAGACCATCGTGTGGCAGATCCTAATACAGACTTTCAAAAGAGTTTCACACCAATTCAAAAATTGCTGCACTCTGTGTGACATCTCAGGGCAATTTATAAGCCTTCATATACAATCATGATACAATTTTAAGGAATGTTAGTAGAAGTGGCTACATGATTTTAGGAATCTCTTTCTCAGCAGCAGAGCAATAAAAGGCAGAACTTCCTGCTGCAAAGTAATAGCACCTATGTGAAGCCGGTTTGCATCATAAGGTACATTTACTAGAGCTTAAATAAATGCAATTTAAAAAAAAAGGATAAAAAATAAATGCCCTGGAATACGTGAAACCAAAGTACTTTGTGTGGAGTGATTGACTATTCTTATGACTCTTTAACCTCACGCATAGTTGTCATTCTTCAAAAATGATTTTGCCAGCTCTATCGCATGTCCTAATTAGTTATAATCCCAGTGCTAATTACCTTTTCTGTAACATTATATGAATATCTGCTTTTCAATGAGGAGATAGGTTAGGCAATTTTTAATACTTATATATTCTATGCATCATAGTTTTCCCTATTAATGATTCAAATCTAATCAAAGGAGTTCTTATATGAAAATCAAATGTTTACTATTTTTGCCTATAGAAAACTGCAATAGAGTAATCTGAGAACAGTGTTTTGGGCTTAACTACAGAGGATGTGAAATGAGCAATGCAATAGTGTTGCTCTTCACTACAGTGTTATACATGTGCTCTTGCAAAGATTTTTAGCATCTCAGAATTTTAATTTTGCATGTTCATGTCTTTAGTGTCAAAACACAGATTGCAATATATGGGAAAAAAACCCTGTTAAAGTCAAAACTGTATTCATATTCAAATATAAAGCAGTCTTTGGTTTTAAAACATGAACTGCTGGAGGAAACCACCAGCCTTACTGCTTGTCCTTATATTAAATTTACTCACTGCTAAACAGTCTAGATGAATAAATAAATAGTATAAAGAAAAAAGTCTGTTTTCTAAATGTAGGAAAACTTCAGAATAAACAATGATAAGCTGCAAACAACATGTCAAATTATAGAAACATAAAAGGGAGAGGGTGCAATTTAGAACTACATAGAAAAAGAAAAGGAATAGCAAAGAAAAAAGCTAAATAATACATGTTCCAAAATAATCTCCAAGATCTGTGGAAAGATTAAGAAACCCAATTTATAAATACTGTCCCTGACTACAGGAGGTTGTTCAGGCATAAAGATCTCTCAGATAATTTTTGGTTCCTTCAGGGTTTTCCTACAGCCAAGAAGAGCTTTCATTTCAGTCTGATCTTATTGGATATTTCAAATGTTTTGTCATCTTTCTTAAAAAAACCCCAAACATTAAAATAGGCAAACAATCTAAACTTTAATATTCTCTATAGCCATTGAAGTGTTTGATTGAATCTTATGCTTTTGTTTTCTAGAGGACTGCAACAGTAATACAGCGCTTCCTTGGCTCATGTTGTCGCAGCTAAAAAGAATCATGACTTACAGTGAGAAATCATTCATTGGACAGGTCAGTGTAAGAAATAAGTAGTATTATTCATAAATAAGATATAGTCAGTACATTTTTCTGTGGAAAGTATAGATAATAAAGTGAATACCCCATCTCATCCAATATGCCCATCATTTCTCATAGTATTCTAACCTGTAATTAACAACAATTAACTTTCTTTTACCACTGAAACATGCTGCATCAGATTGTGATACAGTATGTTCTTTGGATTCTTTTTTGCAGAAATACTTTCTGCTCAATCATTCTGCAATTTATACCTTTGCTGCTGATTATTCCTACTTATTTGTGGAAATAATGTTAGTTCCTGTTGTATTGAAATGCTATTCACACTTTTTTGTGACATCTGTGGGTTTATAAGCATGTCTTTTATCATCCAATTTTGCCACAGAGAAAGCACTAGAACAGAAAATACAGTACGATTGAGGAAAGAAAAGAAGACCCCAATAACCTTTATCCCAGTCTGCCTTGTTAAGGGAATGTCAACATTTTATTTTATTTTATTTGTAGAATATTATAACAAAATCTTTAGGTGTCTCTCAGCTTCACAAGAGCATATTTAATACAGAGGACTCCTCAGCTTTATTATTCTGTAGGAGTGTCAGGCAGCGAAGGATAAGAAAGATCTATTTAGGTAGTAGTATATTTTATTTTTCCAATGGTGCAAGAGAAGGGTCTCCTCTAAGCCTTCTGGCTTTGAAAATAACATGTTAAAAACCACAACCTTTTTTCATCAAAGTGAAAAACACTTTCATGTATGGTTCACTTCTAAGAATTTGATACAGGAAAAGACAGTAGAGCTGTGTCTCTCTGTGGTCTTCCATTAATTCCACATCATCTGAATTCACTTAAATTTTGTATGCGTGCTTTATATAAATAAATTCTAAGAAGTCCTCTCTTTTTGATTTATCACTACCAGAGCTTTGAAAATTCAGTTATTCTCTCAAACGCATGAATATACACATACATGTGTAGCATCACTCAGCCTTAAGGAAAATAAGGAACTTATTTTCTTTATTACAGTTGGCAGTGTGTGACTATGCAGAGAAGCAGGTCACATGAAGAAGACAGCATTTATACAAAATTATTGAAGTAAAATTCCTCTTTAGCGATCCAATCCAAAACTGACTGTAGTCCTTATTCACTTTACAAGGTCTCAGATTTGGCCTGAGAACCCAAAGGAGACATTCTCTTCACTTTTTTTTTAATTAAAAGAAAACTGTATAAGTTACCTTTTTTTAATACAACATTTTATGTGAATGAATATTTCCTAACTACATTCCTTAACAGATTCAACAATAAAGCTTGTATAAATCATGAACTTGGCAATTTTTATAATACAGGTTTTCATCATCTGGTGCTCTTTATGGCATGTAGCTTTTGAAATCTTTAAAATATGCCAAAAGGCAGAGGTGTTTCATCAATTTTTGAACCCTCTGTGCTTTTATAGTAGGTATATTTTATGACACAGAGCAAAAAGGACTCTGGAGTTTCAGAGTTTAGTTATGCAAATCCCTCTTAAAATTGAAAGAGAAAAGGTTATTAAAATTAACACACCCTTAAGGTCCTTGCTCTTCAGAAACTCCACTTTTTAGGATTAAGCCATGTATTAGACAAATAACAGGAGATTTCTTTGTCATCTTTCTTCCTGAAAAAAAGCGGCCATTATATTTTAAACATGACAGACATAAATACTGCTAAAGGATAATGAAGGGCAAAAGATTTTATGCTGCAGTGTTCTGTATGATACAAGCTCATTGGTTTTGAAGGGATGAGGTTCTGGGATCAAACAAAAATTAAAATGTCAGTGGATCTCATAGGAAGCGGATAACAGGCTCCAGAATTAGAAACATGAGGAAAACACTATTGTCACACCTGCTTCATTTGTACTGCATCTTTTTCTAGTGCTTTTTGAAGACTGAACATACCACAAAAGGAATGATGGTACCCTGAAGCGTTTGCAGTAACAAGGTCAAATAGGCTTGGGATTTCATAAATGGATTCATTTCCTACACAGTGTCCAGAGTTCCTGGTCGAATAACCCTCCATTGTTATGGTGGACTCCATTGTTGGTGGACTGAAGTTGGTAAGTTTTGCAGAAGCATGTCAGCTACCTAAAGAAAGGTGTGTTCAAAGGTAAACAAGCTTTTTCTTTCCACACAGAACCAATAGTGACATCTTTGTCCCTACTTCCAGTAAACATTCTCATATGAAATTAATTCTGGAACAACGAAAATAAGGCATATTTCTGTGAAAGCTTCTGATAGTTATATACAATCTTAAGATTGTATATAAGTGTCCTGGGTTCAGCAGTAGCAGTCATTTTTCTCCTTCTTAGTAACTGGTGCAGTGCTGTGTTTTTGGCTTTTGGTCTGCAAACAGTGCTGATAACACCGATGTTTTTAGCTACTGCTTAGAATGTGTCGACTGACCAAGGACTTTCTGAGCCTCATGCTCTGCCAGGGAGGAGGGGAAGCCGGGAGGAAGCAGAGACAGGACACC
>WYDI02029974.1:0-35525 GCA_009867235.2 Psittacus erithacus
TGGCAGGGGCTGGAAGTGGAAGAGCCTTAAGGTCTCTCCCAACCCAAACCAGTCTGGGATTCTCTTCTGTGATTGTGTGAATATGCTGCAAAGCTGGGACCTCAGTGTTTAATTAATGTACATCCCTTCAGCAAGCCAGGATCGCTGACAAGGGTCTGCCTGGAAGCAGACAACTCACCCAGAACAAGACTTTGACTGTCAGAGCAGGTCAGTAGCTGCTACGTGTGGGAGCTGGCAGTGCTGGCTCTCCATCCTGCGTGGGAAGAGGTGACATCTGGCTAGTTGGTGTCCTGCCAACTGTAAGACAACCTCGTGAAGCCAATAATTGATTGTGAGACAACAATAAATCTACAAACAGACTCACTCTGAGTGCAGCACCCTTCAGGCACATCCACCTACCTAAGCAAAACAGCAAGGGGCGAGTAGCACAGTTACCCTGTTAATAAGAACAAAAAGCCATTCACATGCACGGTCTGTGCTCCCAGCCCTGGGCAGTGAGGGGTGAAACCACTCATTGGTTTTGCAGGCGGGACAGGAATCCCAGCCCTCTTGTTGGTCTCAATCAGAATGTATTTCCAGGTTATTCTTTACCACCTAGCAGAGCTGTGCAGGCTCTGGGAAGGATGTGGTGCCCTCAGACCCTGCCAGGCACCCAAGGAAATGCAGCTTCCTGCAGTTCTTGCCATATCTCAGCTGTGCTTTTACATATTTATGGAAGCCCTTGGATTTCCCTGTGCTGCAGGATAGGAGATGCTACATGACATAGCACAGGGGCACCTCTCAAAGCACAGCGCATCAGAGCAGCCCACACCAGGGTCTGTGCCCATGGATGACAGCGTCTCCGCCTCAGCAAGGAAAAGCCCAGGAGAGCAATTGTTATTTAATGTAAATGATCCTCAGCCACACTCACAGCAGGGGGACTGGTCCTGGTCCTATCTCCACTCACCTCCCACATGTATTGCTCTTTCCAACCCAGCCCCTGCGTTCCCCATGGATAAGCTCTGATACGCTTGGGATAAACAAGACGTTACATGAAAACTAAGGAGCCATCAGAGCCCCGTGGGATCGGCCCTTCCCACACCGAGCACCCCACAGAGCACAGGAGCAGCTCCCAGTGCCCCTCACAGCAAAGCCACATGCAGCACACCTCCTGCCTCCGTGCCCTCCTTACCCCTGAACAAGCCAGGCATTAAAGCAAACCAGGCTGAGGCCCAGCAAGGCTCAGCTCGAGATAGAAGTGCAAAGGGGGTCTACTGAAGGACAGGCCCCCCCATCTTTGCCATCCCTAAATGTGCTCAGGAAGCTGTTCAGACCTCGGTCTCACCCGGGGTGTGCAGAGGATGCAGGAGAGAGGTGTTTAAGGTTCACTTGGCTGCAGGAGAGAGGTGTTTAAGGTTCACTTGGCTGCAGAAGCAACCAAAACCCATCCTGTCATAATAAAATGAATATGCTATGTAGAAAGGCAGAGGGTGAAGGGAAAGGGCAGCTCAGTGTGTGACAAACCAGGAGGGATGATGGCAGAAACCCAGCATGGAGCTATGTGGTGTCCTGACAGCTCACTGCCAGCCATGAAACGGGGTCAGAGCATCCTCCCTTCCCTCCCCACCCTCCACAAGTATGCTCTTGGCTCCCAAGTGGCACTCAAGTGAAGGTGGCTGACTTCAGCTTACAGCTACACCTCTGATGCTATTTCACATGGGATGTCCCCATGCTTTATCTTGGACATGAACCCCATCCTTTTGGCTGGTTACGTGCTGCGGTCCACAGGCAGTGAATTGATAGGTGCTTCTGCAGGTGGTCCCTGCAGGCAGTGTAGGAATGGAGCTCTATCCTTAATGAAAACTGGCTCAGGAACATGAGACAGTCCCTCTGTTCCCCCCATCGCCTGCCCCTATGGCGGGCTCCTGTGGACAGCCCCAAAATGCCTCTGTGTAAGCTGGGCTCTAAGCAAACCTTGCAACCGCTATTCAGACAGACAAAACCCCTTGCTTTAAACAGCTACAACTAAGTAAACTCTTCCCTCCTTGTTTTCTGACCCAAGCAGCTTGAACCCATTGGTGTTGATGATGTGGGTGATTATGACTGTGGTGGAGAGAGCTGCAGAGCATGGCCCCAGCTTGCAGAAGCTCCAAACTTAGGAAGTAGCATTTAAAAGCTCACAGTAGGTGCCAACGTCCAGAAGCGTGTCTGGTTCAGGCGGGGGCTGATTGTGCTGCTGTCCATGGGTTTGGGGCTATCCTGGCCAAAACAGTCCTGGGAAAGGCATTGAAGCCTCCAACAGTGCTGGGGAACACTGCTCTCCCCATCCCCAGAGGCACCATTTAGTGTGTGAGCCGCAGGATGACGTTTGCTTTGTAAAATGCTGTCTTTCTAACATGACCATGGATGTCCCCATGCCTCTGAGCATCCAAACCCAGCCAAAGCCCAGAGAAGGGGCAGGTAACCCCAGGGGAGCAGCCAGGAGGAGTTGGCACCTGTGTGAACGCTGCAGTGTGATGGAAACCACCACTGAGGCAGAAACCATCACCCCCGTTCAGGGCCTCAGGCTTCCTGGGCTGGGACATCTCCCCTTGGCCCTGGCCTCTGCGTGGGTTTGGGGCAAGGGCAGGGGGTGAGCACCCCAGGGTGGGCTGAGGGGTGCAGGGGACCTCAGCACTGATAACAGCAGGTACAGTGCAGCGAGCTGCGGTGTCCCAGGTGCACAGCAACCTGGATCCATCCCAGATGCATCTCAACACCGTCTGCCTGCTGTGCTGCACCCTCTGCCGTCATGCTGTGCCTAACCCTGATACCAAACTAAATGAGTGTTTCCCTAGATAACTGATATAAAATGAAATTAGTATTTTACTGAATATAGAGACTTACACACAGACGGGGCTACCAGGGCTCTTAAACTAGAAGTTTACTGTGTAGAGAGGACATAGAAGGAAGACTTCCACAAGAGAACCAGATGTCTTCTCTCAAACCAGTGAAGGTTCCTCCTGTTGATAAGGCCTGAGACTTAGGGAAATGGCTGTGAAAGAAAACAGCTCGAGGAGCCTCTCAGGGTCATAAATTAGCCCAAACAAGAACATGGAGTTAATTGGAAAGTCGAAACACATTCCAATGTCTTTAACTGATGGGTTTCCATGACATGATAAAATGAGGGGGGCATTTCTCCCCAGACAACCCCCGCCATCCCCAGACACCACTCCTCGAATTCACAGCGCCTGCACCGCAGCCTTATCTGTCCACATGACCATATGGAATGAGCAATGGGAATTGGGGGTCACTTCGCGGCGTGATGATGAACATGGATAAAATGAAGATGTGCCAGCTGTGAACTGTCTCCTCTCGGGGTGCACAGCAGGTGGAATGATCCCGCAGCACCAGGGACCTCACCCGTCACATCGGTTTCTAACCTGAGGTTGTTTCCTCCAGCTCAGCAATTCCAGCAGCTGCTGGCCCTGGAGCGGGCCGGGCAATCCAGGGTCACTGCACAGCTCATTCCAGCAGCTTCCACCCTCAAAGCCCTCTTCCCTCCACATGCAGAGCGGCTCTCGGGGAGCTGGAGGTCACTGGGAGCCTCAATGAAGCCCAGTTGAAGGTGTCCCCATTCGAGCCAAGCCCCGAAGTTGGCGCACAAGGAAAGAAAGCAGCAAAGGAGCCATCTGGGGTTCTCCAAACACAAGGCAGGGAGCACCAAGGCAAGAAACTCAGCTGTGAGAAGTCCATTGTCCAAGGAAGAGGCTTTTGAGCCCTGTGTGGAAGTTTGGTGGCCAAGCAGAATCGGCTTCTGGGAAAACTGGCACCAGAAAGAAAAAGCTGTGGGTGAGAAACCTCAGAGATGGTTGGGGTTGAAGGGAATGGTCCAACACAGCAGCTTGGCATTCAGCTGGACTTACACACAGCGCCCTTCAGGAGCTCCTGCCTCCAGGTCCAAAGAGCTGCCATGTCCGAAGCGGCCGCCACCATGGCTCTGCAGAGCAGACTTGCACACACAGCACTGCCACGGAGCTACACAGCTACAGCAGAGCTCTGGGGAGGTGTGGGGATGCAGGGGGGATGGCTCTGATGGGGAGAAGAGCAAGGAGCCACCCGGGCATGGCAATGGCCATGGATCGCTCAATAAAGCGGGCCAGGCTGGTGGCTATGGCCACGCAGTGATGCCCTGCCGCAGCCCCTTCCCCTTCACACATCGCCCTCTCACCGGCTCAGGCTCTGCAGCAGCTCCCGGTCACCTCCCCGTCAGCGAGACGCCGGGATTTGCCCTTCGCTTTCTTTCAGCACTGACAAAGACTCAGGAGTGTTGGAAGTGCAATTTTTGCACCACCGGCTAAAAATAGCCCAGTGAAATTCCAGAGCTGCCTTCCAGCGCCGCCGGCTGCGCTCGGCTTCCCAGGACAATGGCATCTGCAGCCTGCGAGCCACAGCAGCGCAGGCCGGGCTCCAGCTCCTGAAATAACAAGTCATAAAGGGCAAATTCTGTCTTTAATTACAGCTGCACAAAACAAAGTGTTTGAGAAGAGCGTTGCCAGGACACCCGAGCACACGTGCTGAACCGGGGAGTGCTGCACGAGCCCCATGGGCTTATCCAAACAGGAAATGCCCAGGGCAGCTGTGGCTGCCCCATCCCTGGCAGTGTTCAAGGCCAGGTTGGACACAGGGGCTTGGAGCAAGCTGCTCTAGTGGAAGGTGTCCCTGCCCATGGCTGGGGTTGGAGCTGGATGAGCTTTAAGGTTCCCTCAACTCAACCCACTTTGATTCTATGGAAGTAAGAACTCAGGAGGCATTACAGAGGGTGTGAGGCACGTGTATGTGAAGTACACAGAAGAGTTGAAGCCCTTTGGCACAGGGAAAAAATAAATGCATTCAGACAGCAAGCAGAAGCTGCTCCTCTGCTAAACTCACACGAGCCTCCTGGCACACTGCTTCCAAGCTCAGCTGTGAAATGTCCAAGTTCAGGTGTGAAAAGGCACAGATGGAGCAGCACAGGGATGCGCTTTAAACCACTCAGAGGTGCACAGAAGCAGCTCTAGGTGCCATTCTGTAAACTTTATTCTCTCGATTCCAGCTCATGCTGATTGGATCCCTTCCAGGGAAAGGCTGATTTTCCAGCCTGCAGGCAGGCGGGAAGCCGCGCTGCCCTGCTTGCAAAGACAAACCTGTGTCCTCTGGTCACCTGTGTGGGGAAGCACGCCAACCCGGCAGCACCGACCTCCCTCTCAAACCATAGTGCAGTAATGCAGCCTGCAGAGGGCAAGTCCAGGCTCCTAGATGAGAGCACTGCAAAGGGATGCTCAAGTTTATAAGCCAGGAAGAACCTGCCTGATGGTCTGCAATATTCCATGTGAAACAACGTGAACCCAGGACACTAAATCAGCACTTTCAAATCCATGACAGTCCAAGTGCTCTCACTGAACCCTGCAACCAGGACAAAAGCAAGTGGGCAACAGAAGCTGCTTTCTGAAGGGTAAACAGGAGCCAGCCCCTTCTTTTGGTGGCTGGAAGGAAGGAAATAGTTTCATCACCTTTCTCTCCCGTGGCTCTGGCTGTAACTGAGAGATGCCCCTGGCAGGAGTTACCTCTGCTGTCAGCTCGCAGGAGGAGACCCACACACAGCTCCTGTGGCTGCTCTCCTGTGTTTCCTCACTGAAACGTGCAGGGAAGAGACATTAGAACCTGCCAGGAAGATCAGCACATGGGGCAATAGCAGCTGCCATCAGCCTAGGTGGCTCTGGGGCATCTTCACCCCCAGCAGCCAGGCTTTGCTGCTCCTCCTGCTCCCTGGAGCACCCAAATGAAGAGCAGAAGCCAGGTTTGCTGTTGCTGCCAGTAAAAGGTTAACTGGGAGCTATTCCTGCATTGGTTTGAGAACTATAGCCATCCACATACCGGGTTACACCAAGTGCTGAGGCTGCACAGGCAGTGTTCTGCAAGCAACAGCTTCTGTGATGTGCTGACTGATGGCATTAGTTTTCCTTGTTTCAGCTATTTTGTGTCAGTCTCAGTGCAGTGTTATCTGCACCACAAGCTGAATGGTGATGGGTTCTGTACCTCAGTTGTAGACAGCACAAGCTACATGCAGCAGGGTGGGTTTGTGCATCATTTTTCATTCTGCCCCAGCAGAAGTGTCCCATCTCCAGAACTTTCCCATCTGCTACAACTGGTGAATGCCCAGCTGCAGCCAGAGGACCACTGCCAGACAAGACCAGCTCACAGAAGACTTAAAGCATCCCTTCAGATCCCTTATGTTCATGTCTCTTATGCACCACCTTCCCAGCTGGAGGGGAAAGTCATCCCTGTGTAGCTCAGGCACAGGAGGAACCAGGGCTGGTGAGTACAATCCTAATCCAAGTTTGTCCTGCACCAAGAGGCGGGGTGGAAAAGGCTTCTTAAAAACACCCACCCATGTGTTGTGTGCCTGGAATACTAAGGGCAGGTTTCTGCCTCTGCCAGGCATTTCTCATCTTCAGAAGACCACCCGAGGTAACACTCACAGCACAGCCTCCTCTGAACTTGGGTTGGTGGCTTTTCCTCCCCATTCTGCAATTAGATTTCTGCTGCAGCTTAAGAGGGGTCTGATGGAGAAACACACTGCTCAAGCCCAACTGTGAAAGACCTACCTCAAAACTCAAGCACTCATCTGAAGATGGCCCCAGGCTGTGATTAAAGCAGGTGCTGCCTGGGCTGAAGAAAAACAAACCAGGAGTCATTACTATATTCTTAAATATGGTTTAATACTCTTCTCCATTTCTGTACATCACAACACCAAGATATCACTGCTTGGGATCTCTCTGCAGAGGCTATATAGTATGCGAAGGCTAGGATTTTTCACCCCCGTTTAACGTGTTTGTATGTGTAAGTGTAATACATATCAGTATATATTGATATACACATCAATATATAATGCAATATATATCACTGAAGAGAACACATTGATTAAAGAAATACAAAAATTTGGCATCATTTCCAAACTTAAATAGTAAAAATAAAAACTACAAAAAGGAGCTGCATACCCTAATGTATCATGTGAAACAACAAGCAGTATATTCAAAAACTGTAAATTTACATCCAATTTTTCTGGTCTTGTCATGTCACATTAGACCCATTTACAATGGCAAAGTCACGAACATACCGCCGTGGAGACCACAGATGTGCTCAAACCCGGGTTTGTGCAGATCTGCGGTGGACCCGGGCCCACCATCTGTGAGAGATTCCAGCTTTGATGTGAGAACACCAGCAAAGCCATCTGATCTGCCAGGTTCTAAAGCAGGGGTACGAGTTGTATTGCTCACAATGACTGTCATTTTGGACCTCAGAGAACAGCGTGGCAGAAGTTTCAAGACAAGCTCCCCCCTCATTCAAGTGAAACAGGATTATGGGAAAAGTAGGCAGGTATGCAGCTTGGAAGAGAAGCTGCTTTTGATGGATGCACCAGGAGTGACAGAGCCAGTGAAAGGCAGAACTACCAGACACCGCGATGTCAGAGAACCCAGTAACCCCCAAAAGCAGCAAGACCTGTGCATTACCTCGTGCCAACGCTCACTTCACCCTCTGCCTGCACCACCACCTGAAAAACCCTTCGCCAGTTCAAGCAGGTTGAAGTGCATTCTATATAGCAGGCATGACAAAAAGCTTTCTTGAGTCTTGATGCAACCAGAAGTTTTAACCCATGAAGGGCACATTAAATGTTCAGCATCAGATTTACAGGAGACTTGCGAGCCCATCCCATAGACTGCCTTAGTGCTGGGAGATGGATGTCCCATGAGTTGTGCTAACATTCAGCATACACATACGGAATGCTCCAAACACACCAGCACTAAGGTTTCTGCAAGGACTCCATTTGCTAGTTACTCCTGTCAAACACCCACTCCCGTGAAAGAGCTGTGGGTTCAAATTCACATACTCAAGGAAACATTACGCAGTCCTAAAGCAAAAAGGAAAACTTACTGAGGAACAAAACAAAGCAAAGTGTACCTTACTGCACTTAAATCAGGTGTTTATTTCTGTCCAGACTGAAAAATAATCATAATAATTATAATATATCCTGAAGGCTGCACTGCTCCAATCCAAATTAAGCCCAAGACTTCAGCAGCATTTTCATTGCAATCAATGAAGTGCATTTCCTAGTTTGTGAGAGCAGTGTTTCTGCAAACAGATTAAAGCACGTTTGGCTGGTAAGCCTCCCCATCCCATCTGAATTTGCAAGCCACACATAAGCTAGCACTCAAGGTAAGTGCCTTCTCATTCTTTAGAAGAGAATGAACGGCTCCAATTTCATTACATGTCTTCTTCTGTAGTCTAAGCTGAGAGTGCCATGTAAATGGGTCACGGGGCTGCAAAATGCAGCAATTGATCTCTCCAATCAAAGTAAAAAGAAACAAACCAGTAGGATCTTACTTCTATTAATTTTCGAAGGAAGAGGTTTTACAGCAGTTAATGTATCATGAAGGTTAAAAAAATCATTTTCATAAAATACAAGAGCAACCAATTTCACCATTGAGTCAAAGTAAAAATTGGGATTCTTTTTAAATTAGTCCAAAGTGGCATACAGGAACTTAGTAGTTTGCTGCTGTACTGACACTATGACAAATCAAAGTGTAGGGTTTTGCGTTTTTAAATCCAATGTTTGTGGATCAAGTTCTGGAAATGTTCCAATTCTAAGGCAGGGATCTGTTGTGTTTTCCACCATGAGTTTGCTCCTTGGGTTGGATGCTGGAGGGGTGAGGCACGTTTTGCCGGACCCAGGTCGACTACCTAGTAGTCATCAAGGTCAAAAAATTCATCGTCTCCTCCTTGGTATTCCATTCCCTGGAAGTCCACTCGGTACCGCAAGATACCTGGGAAAAACAACAGGCTTTAGCTTCTTCAACATCCACAGAGCTAGAAAGGCACTTAAACAGTTCCCTGAGCCCCGGCTGCACATCAAGAGGCTCTCAATTCAATTCTCAGACACTGACTTAGCACTTGCATTGTGAGTTAGGCTCAGGATGAGGACTGACAGCAGACACTCAGCTAGTGTGGGAATGCCACATCCATGTAATTTAGTGCCAAGAAGAAGGAATACCTACCTGCCCAGCATAGGCCACCTTTCTGCTGGAAAAGCTGAACCTATTCTAGGAGGACTGTATCTCCAAGAGGCAGCAGTGACAGATCATTTGTCCCACTCTAACTGCTCAGACAGTTAAAATTCAGAAGGCAGCAGGCACTGAAGTAACTTTTACAACAGTAAAAGCAGTATTTAGTGGCTGTCTCCATCGACCCTCCCCTCCCCAGACACCAGCCTAGGTTTCTGGGAGCCTTTATCCCTGGAAACATTTACTTAGCTGAAGGGTATTCAAGGAGTATTTCAAGTCTATAGGGAGCATGGTAGCAAAAAGGAGCCCACCATGCAGACAGACTGGATCTGAGAGGACGGGAAGGACTCCTGGAATTACAAACCCGGAAAACTTAGAAACCTGTTGCTCCTTATGTAGCCAAACCATTCAGGCTTGAATCCTTCTGATGAGTGTTCTCTGGCCCTTAGAAATTCCTTTTTGCAATACACTCTGTTCCACATCCATCAACTTAAACACAGCAAGTGGCAACAGCTGTCTTACCAGCCAAAAAGCAGCAGCTTTGCCCTGGGATCCCTAGTCTGAGGAGAACAAGGTGCACAGCAGGTGCTCTAGCTCTACCCTGCTAATGCTTTTTGTCAGACTGAAGCACAGCAGCTATCTGCACCTCTGCCAGACTTAGCTGAAACTGGTCAGTGAGCTCAGGAGAAAGACTGAAGGATTTCAGAAGCCTCATTTCTCCATAAAGTTGGGCTAAAAATGCTTTTATATTGAAGAGAAAGGAAGACCAGGGAGCAAAGTACAGGGAAGGTCTGAGAGCTGAGTAACAGATACCCAACTGCTTCAGAAACTAGGCTGGGGTTTGTCATACACCACTTCTACACAGCAGGACATGGTCTGCCACAGAACAATCACTGTGCACAGACAGTGAGGCAGTTCACAGCCCTTCTGAAATTCAGCAGCTGGAAAGAAGGACAGTCCACCCTCCGAGCACTCTGAAGGACAAAGGGATGTGCACAACACGCAGCATCGTCATGCTGAATATGGAATGAATTCACCTGCAGATCCCTAATGAACATGACAGTTTCTTGAACTGGTATCACGACTAATAGGAATCAGATTAATCCCACTTGCACTGGCACCAGATTACCAAATCAACCATTAAAAAAGATGACAAACAGTTTTCTCTTGCAGTTTACCTCCAATTCCTCCAAATCCTTTCACAAATTGGGATCCTTCCTGTGATTTGTCTGTAACAATTTCCAATGTTGCTCCAAATTTCTTGTAGTTGTTTGCAAACCACTCCAGGAGGGGCATACTTTCTATCAGTTCGTGTTCCTGGCCAGTCTACACAGACATTTGAGGGGGTGGAAAAAACAGGAACAGAAAGGTTACATCACTGTGTGTGAGGTATTAAGAGTTGTCTTTGGCTTAAAGACCACTATTGTCTTTTCATTTTTAAAGAGAGGCACCAGCTTCATGCTTCACAGGCTGGAGCAGCCAACACACTTGCCAGGGCCCGGGTGATAGGCATTTGGGACACATCTGTATCAGCCAAGCACTGACACAAGCAGAAGGCTCCTGGTGGTAAGAAGTTCAATCCTGACAGTCCTTGTTTTGGGTCCCCATACTACAGAACTTAAAAGCAGGAGAGGAAACACCTTGTTTATTCTTGCTCAAGTGTCAGCTCATGCTACACTCTTAGTTTTTAGTGTTTCTTTAGATGTGCTTTATAACCCACAAACAGTCCATTGCCACTCATCTAACCAGGCACTGCTCATTCTAGGAAATACTGATCTATGCAAATACAGAGGCAAGTACAGAGCTTGTAAGCAGGAAGTCAGGTGATTATTGGCACAAAAACACAACATCATTGCAGAATACAATGGAAACCTGCCATACACAGAAGGAATTAGCAATTACCCCACCAGGAGGGAAAGGGCTGCCCTGGCAGTCCATGCATGAGACAGAGATGACCAACCTTTTTTGCAAGGGATAGACTTCTCTGCCTACTTTACTCTGCAAAGCAATACAGACCCCCCCACCCTTCAGGGGTTTTTGACCTGCACAAGCAAAATCTGATTGGTTGTGACCACATAAGTGCAAAATAAACAGGGAGTTATGGTTTGGGACCTTAGCTTGTGGGTTGCACAGTGGCTACCAAACTCTTCTAGCAGGTAGTTTGACGGTGGCCAAAAACCCCTTGTTGCCTGTCACTTCATTTACACCATCTTGGAACTGGTGGCAGGGAAGACAGGAATAAAGCAAGTGCGGAAGCCAGGGGTTACATAGAAGGGGAACAGGAAGAGCCACAGGTTGTCATCTTGAAGACTCATCTGAGTGCCAGAAAGGTGGCACATGTTCACCTGATTATGACAAACTAAGCTCAGAATGCTGCACCAGTCCACTGAGAATAAATCTAGAGGCCCCAAAGCTGAAATACCTCTTTATCTGTGAAGTGGGATTTATCCTTCTCTTGCTCTGGTGTCAAATACAGAATCTTCTCCTCTGAAAAGGGAGGGGAAAAAAAAATGAGGTTGGATAAACTACCAGGTGCAAGTCAAAGACAGCAAGAGCCGGACAACAGCCAGCACCTACAACAAATATTAGGAATAACAGATATTAGGAAGAAATATTTTACTCTTGACTGTGGTGAGGCACTGGTTGCCCAGAGAAGCTGTGGCTGCCCCATCCCTGGCAGTGTTCAAGGCCAGGCTGGATAGGGCTTGGAGCAACCTGCTTTAGTGTCCCTGCCTGCGGCAAGGGGTTGGAACTGGATGAGCTTGAAGGTCCCTCCCAACCCAAACCATTCTAGGATACTGTGATGCTGCCCTTCTTTCTAGGTGCAGTTCTGTAAGAAACCAAATGAGCACACCACTAGAGAGTAAGTGGTCATGTCAACACCAAAACAGGCAGAGGTCCTGCTGCAGGCATTATGGTTTGTCTGTAGTCAGTAAGAATTATGTTTCTGGCCATGAGTCAAGTCAGCATCCCCTCTTATAATGCACTGGTACCACATTTATACTTTCACATCCGAAATTCAGGTTTTGTGCTGCCCTGTGACAAATTACCACCCCAGCACTGCAATTCTTTCTCCACACTAGAAGCTTGCTAGTTTCATTCAGACTTTTCCCCAGAGTAGTAGGGAAGTTGCAAGTTAGTGACCTACCTACCTGAGATCCCCTTGATCAAGTCCTTAAAGATCTACTTAACGAGTTCCTGCAGCATAATCTATCCAAGAGAGTCAGCATAGGTGTTAAACCTTCATGGGCATTTCAGTTGCACAGAAACACTACCTACCCTCCGTGCCTTGGCAGTGCAGAACGTATCTCATGATATCCAGATTTTCATAGACTATCAGTATCTCTACTGCTCCCATTTCCAAAGCTTTTAGTGTGTCTTCAACGCCAAAACAGTACTTCCCTGTGTCCTGACTGATTTCGTCGAAGTATCGTCCTGCAGCCAGAATACAAAGAAAGAGATTGTCATAAACACTGATCATGCCACATGGAGCTTTAAACAAGCCTGATTTGAATGCAAGGAGCAGCTAGAAAAGGAGATTGTAATGCTGCTGAAGGAAACAAAGGATACGGTAACATGTCAGAGCATGTAGTTTAAAACATTCAGCAGCAGAAAGCTGATGAATGTTCCAAATCTAACAAATACGCCCTGAAATACTGCCCTGTCAGGAATCTCACTCCACTGAAAGGCTTGCCTTTGCTGTTAAACAATCAACTGGACTAACCCACCAGCAGGAACCATTTAACTTCACCCTTTCCAGTGTAAGGTATCTACTGTTACTGTTGCCCTCCTGTGCTTTCCATCTAGCAATGTGTGTCTTTGGAAAGTCAAACAAAAGATCTTTTCTATTTCCATCTTAAAACAAAAAATCTTAACTTTCATCTTGCAGAAGATGCAAGTGATCTGAGGAGCTATTTTTACCCTCTCCTATCCAAATGTCACCAGAAGGCTGGAAACCTAAGGCAACCTCTGATGAAAGGATAAACAGGGAACATCTGAGAAGTCCAGTGGGGAAAAACAACAAGAAATTTCCCCACACACTCCTTAAACCCTCATTAAGTCCTCTAGCATTTAAGAAGGTGTTCAGGTAACAAAGACCACTACAAGCCATGCTCTGCCCACCTCAGAAAGCATCACAGGGCTGAGGTAGCACACAAACGCACTACAGGGAGGCCTAAAGCAAGCTCAGCCTAGTCAGTCAAGCACATTTGGCTCAGAAGGCTGAACATGTGGTCACATACCTATTAGTTTCTTCTCTTGAATGAATTTCACATTGGAGAGGACCTCAGTTGACAACTCAATTGCTTGATTGAATCCATTTTCTCCTCCATATGAAATGTCAACTAGTTTGAGCACTTTGGATTGCAACCGCTAAACAAGAAAAAGCACACATGAAAGAGTCTATTACACAGCACTGACATAAGACTACTTCATAATGCCACACGAATAAGCACCTGGCAAGAGTCACAGCATTAATCTGTTTTGCTTCACTTGCAAGCAGAGGTTCTCAGTCAGAGGGACCTCTGCATGTTTGATACTGAAGCACAGTTTTCAGGCATCAGGGACACAGAGATTAGGTTTAGTAGAGTTTAATTTCAATAAACCTTCTACTTTAGATTTTGGAACAGAAAGAACGTGAATGCAATTCCAAACCAGGGACAACAGATTGCTTTTCAGCACTGCT
Organism: Psittacus erithacus; assembly: GCA_009867235.2. NCBI lineage: Eukaryota > Metazoa > Chordata > Aves > Psittaciformes > Psittacidae > Psittacus > Psittacus erithacus. Next base: position 13,744 of record WYDI02029974.1, read on the forward strand.
GTTAAGAAAAGGAGATACTACCTCCTTGTGGGAGGCATTAGGAAATCCTCCTAGGATATTAGGTATCCTGTCTCATAAGGATACACCAGATGTTTAGTTTTGATCAAATGACTTAAGACACCAAAGTTGTATTCCTCGTTAGATGCATCTCATACCAAGTAGCTACTGCTAATATCACCGTTACTACTGACAGCTTAAACATTTGGGCTTTGCTCAGAAAAGGCCACTCACCTGATCAAACATGTCAGATTGACTTAATTCAGTTTTGAAGTCAGCTGATCCAGCTAAAACGAGACCAGCCACATTCACCTTGTCGCCAGAGATGAAGAGCTGCACGGCTGTCTCTGCTACCTTCCTTACATAGTTGTGTCGTTTCTCCATTCTCAAGCGAGCAAAACGCAAGGCAGACTGACCTCCTCTACCTTTACAAGAGAACAGATGTGAAGGAGTGATTTGGAGTTTCAGTTCAGGAAGGTTACTAGCACATGGTTCCAACTGGGCTCTGAATAACACAAGCCAAGGGCAGATGCAGCCTTCAGAATTAGTTTGCCACAGGCAGAGCCAGGGGCACTCACTAAAGCAGTAAGTGAACAGAGGGTTCACTGACAGCAAGGGATTTTTCTCCACATATCCTAAAGAGGGAAATACATTCTGGGTGGTTTTGTTTTTCTTTTTATACAGACTTGAAGCTTTCTTTAGAAATTGAACATCTGTGTACATTTTCTATGTCCTGTACCTTCACTAAAAGCCATTTCCTTTGTTACACTGCCTCACATGCTTTTCTTGCTGATGCAATACACTCCAGTAGACTCTGCTGCAGGAACTTACTGGGGGAGATGTTTCAATTCTATTTGTCCCATCCCAATCTACGAAGGACAGTAAGCCAGGAGTAGCTAACAGACTGAACTCATCAGTGGCTTACTACAATGCAGCACCAGAGCGCAGAACTACAATTTTGCTTGCTCCATTAGGCTTCTGTGCTTCTTGCTTTTCACAGTGGTCTGCATACAACACCATCAGATGCAAACTTTAAAGACACTACGAAGTGATATTACTACTTGTGCTATTAATATTTAGGTAAGTCTACCTCAAAACCAAGTAACTGGTCATATGCTCCAAGAAATAAAAAGCATGACTTGAAGAAGATCAGCTAATGAATTGCATATTACAGTGATTCATTAATTTTGACAGAAGGCTCAGACTAGAGGCTTTGCTGTCAGATTTGATGGAAGCAAAGAATTGAGTAGAGCTAAACACCTGCAGGGCAAGTTTCCTGCTGCTACCCTCACATCCCACCCCACCCCATGATGTTCTGCTGCAAACAGTCTAGACAGACTAGTGCATTACCATGCTTCTTTGGAAGATCCACAGTGAATTTGTGCAGGACTTCTCTTGTGTTTCCTTGAAGAGTTCCAAAGAGTGCACCACTACCATCTATTACAATAAAGCCAAACTTGCTGTCGTCAGAAAGGAGCGCTGTAAGAGCCTGGAAAAGAAAAGGATGTTGTCAGCAGTAAGCACCAGTCTGTTAATGACCCTGGTTCAGAAAGGCCACCAGAAACAGTACACCTCAATGGATTTCAGTTCTGTAGGTGGTCTTTGCTATTATATACAAATAAGCTAGAGGAAGAGCACATCCGGGAGGTGGGACTGTCCCAGATTACTACCTCATGCAATTCTGCCACAAGCAGAAAGCAAACTAGTGTTCAGGCCTGACAACTATTTTCACTGCATTTACCAGTTCATTGCCTGACATTGCAGGCAGGTAGAACAGCCAGACCCCAAAGATCAGCTCTGGAAAGTGAAACTATCACACCTCTATGAGGCTGCATCACCTCTCTGGTTGACAAAACTGGAAGAGGAATTTTCCTAGCATTCTAGCCAGGAAAGCAGAACTTGCTTAGTTCACTGGATCAGACTATTTGGGCTACTTTCATCCTGCAAAGCACTGATCTAGACTTTCAACTTGACAACTACAACAAATACTGGTTTGCTGCACCTGCTGGCTTCAAGTCCCAAAGGCAGAACGATGAAATCTATAGCGGCTATGACAAATTCAGCCTTATGAAGCAGAATTAAGTAACAGCAGCAATAACTGCATAACTGGCTATAAAGAAGGCAGCCAGAACATTTGCTGCAAAATGAAAGTTATTTTCCCTTTAAAGAACGCAGCTAAATTCATTCTGCAATGTCACTGAAGCTGACTAACCACTAATGTATTGTTTAATATCAAAGCTTTTGACTTACTTTTGTCCTGCCCAGCCTTGGTTCTGGTGGTGTGGGACATCCCCAAATACCCACATTCTACACTCCTTTTTCAAGGGCATCTGTCAGTTACTGTCCCCTCAAGGGCAGCCCGACTGAGCAGGAATGTTCAGCACACTCACTCCTGTTCACTTACACATGCCCAATAAAAGCTTGAGCAAGAATCCTTTCTTGCTGGTAAAACCACATCAGCAGGATGGAAAACTTGTCAAATTCCCAACTGTTTGAAGTCACCAGTTTAATACTGAAAGTATGATGGTGTTGGTTTACTGCAGAGGACCTTTTAACTGCCTGCGTGCCTGCCAGCTTGATTATTGGGCTGAATGGAAAGGATCAAAACTATCATCAATCTTTACCCAAAATCCACACAACCATGTCTACAGCTTTCAAGCTTAAAAGAAACAGACACTAAAGTTTAATGAAATCTACAGGCCAAAATAAATATTCTGTATTAATTCCTCAGCAGTGGGATGAATGAGAAGAGGAAGTGGCATATTACACTGCAATCTATTTAACTGGGACAGAGCCAAGCAAATCGTGTGACTAGAATGAATGCTCCAGCCAAGGTATCAAAATAAGTCATTGCAAATCCTACCCTTCAGACACACATCAGGGCTCATATCCCCCTTGGGAAGTTACTTTGGTTTCACACAGGCAATAAAATATCTAGAGGAAATCTTATCAGATCCTCTTGCTAGGCAGCAGATGCTTATGGCTCTGATGTACTCAATTCCCTCTTATTTTAATAAAGTAGCCAATGCTCAGTGACTCTCTCCATTTTCCCTTCAATAGTTCTATGTCAGTAATTCCACAGTTTGACCTATCAAGCACAAGCTTTTTTTCTGTTCCTTCAGTCTGAGCTGAGTTTCCTCTTTGCTGCTTCAGCCTAAAGGTGAAGATCACGTCCTCTTTCTGCTCCTTGATGCCCTCACTTTCACTGGCAAGCTGCTGATATACCAAGCCAGATGCCCTCACCTGTTGTAGGAAACCACTAGGTTAAAAACACAGTTCTACAACCAAATGAAACAAACAAATCAAGACTTCAGTGCTAACATCATCTTGCTGCTCAAGATAGCATATAGTAATGTTTTGCACCTAGATTTGATTCTGCAGCACAGACAATACCAATGAAAATAATCACATACTCAGAAAACACAAGAGAGCAAACAGCTCATAGAGAAAGGTGCTGTTGGTAATCACAGCAGCAGCAGCGATTACCACGAATTCCTCTCAAGTTCTTGCCACTCTCTTGCTATGCCATGCTACACACTGTCAGCAGTGTGTTCACAGCTGCCCCCACCAACAGCCCACAGGGCAGCAGCTACTGTTTTGGTAGTGAACAGCCCTTGAAGGAGTAACTGCAGACAAGATCAAATTAAACCTTTTCCTGACAGGGAAGAAGGCAACACATCAGCGTCCACCCGCTGCCAGCAACTGCAGGGACAAACATCTCTTGGCTTTGCACCTCTGACTCGCTCCTGAATTCTCTTATTTACCTCTTGCCTATTGACATGTGGGCTCAGCAGGACTCAAGAGCTTTACTTGTGCACAGTTCTGTTATTCCTGGTAGGTCACAGATGTGTTGGGATTTCATCCTTGGTGAGGAGGCAGAATAATAGGGATGTGCCTCACCTGTGCAACAAGCACATCTTTCCTTAGCGAACTCCTACCCTTTGAAACCCAGCCATGGATCAGATCTCCAAAAACCCAAGCAAACAAGCAGAACTACATCAGTGAAGGGCCTGTCAAGCCCATGCCATACAGGTTTGATGACAGGCAGTTTAAGTCTCAGTCTACACGTTTATCATGGTGAACCCATGAACGTGAAAGGCAATTAGTCATCTACTACAGAGACACTGCAACTGCCAACAGAGCCAGAACAGATGCAATGAACCGACTTCACACAGTCAAGACCAGTGTAATCGCAATACTTTAAATATGCCTCAAACCTTCATTTAACTAAGAGAAGCAGATGTTGAACGAAAATAATCCCACTTTACCCCAGGCAGATGAGGCACAGGCCAGTTCTCCATCAAGGGTCTCAGTTAACACATCTGGTATCAGGACTGGCAACACTAATATTATCTTGGTATTACTTTAAGGCCTGGCTTGGAATAAAATCTATTGCCTTTTAAGAAAAAAAGCCCTGCCTCCAGTTATAGAGAAAAGCTCATGTCTGTGGGTTACACAAACTCAGTAGTTACTAACTGGACCATAAAGTCAGCTGCAGTAGAAGCTGGTGGCTTCACCAGAATGATGCCTTAACTAAAGCCTGCTGCTCTACAGACTGTGGATTCTGCACATCAAGGATTGTTCCAGTGAATCTAGCAAAGCAGCCTTACTACTTCAAACCCAGCAGGTAACAGGGGACTTCTTACCTCTGTGTGGAATTTGTTGTCGCACAAATACAACGACGTATTGATTGGTTTGAAAGGTTCAAAGTCAATGTTGACTTTCTTCTCTTTTCCTTCTTCCGTCACAATTGTTCCACAGTAAACAACCAGACCATTTGGAGGTACTACAAAGGACGTAATGCTATTTTAGATCACTAAGAAATACTGCACCCATCAAAAACTACCAGGCCTTAAAACTTAAGACAAAGCTGGAATGGAAGTTCCCAAATTTTCTACTTCCAATTTCCTCCACCTCATTCCCTCCCAGATCTCTACAATGGAAAACAAACTAATTTAGTGCACCTATGCTGAAGAGCTGCAGGAAGCTAAAGGTAACAGAGGGAAAGACTTGCAACAGAGCTGCAAGAACATGTACCTGGCTGTTAAATCCATGAGCTTGCAAGCTCACAGAATCCTGAAAAAGGCTGGATAAGCCCTGTGAAGCTTTCCTAGTTCTTATACAGTGATTTATAGACTGAACATCTCAATGAAGGCCACTTGCCAGTGTAAAAACAGTGACAATTAATACACTCCCAGCAATCATTACAGATTGCTTGGGTCTGTTTTTGATGGTAGCTGCAAGTGGCATGCAGAAGACGAACATAAGTTTCTGCTTGGTGGAAAACCACCAGTTTAATGCAAATGAACTATTGTGGAATAGCTCTTAAGGCTGGCCAAGTTTAACTGCTAAGGACAGAATCACGAGCCTGCTTATTAGAGACAAGGACCATTTCATTATTCTAGTCCCAAGGGCCACCCTGAAGTAGCCATCCACGGGCAACATACCTGGAATATCAGTGCAAAGAGAGCAGCAGATGCCAACAGACCTGATTAGCAGAAAACTGCACAATGCAGGAATTTATGGCTGCTTCCAAGTAAGGGAAGTTTGCCAGCATCCATACAAGCCAGAAGTTACCTTTGTTATAGAGTTTCAGTCTTTGCTGTACAGATGTAATGGCTCCCAGTACTGAAAGGCGATTCACTCGAGACTTGATGTTGGAGGCGGTGCCAAACTCATCCGCTAACATTTTAGCCACTCGTGAAATCTGGTCTTTGGGGGGAATGATCAATGATATCATGCTGGTACCATTGCTGAGAAAGGAAAAGAGAGAGGTTGTGAGCAGCCATCAGCCAAAGCAACAAGTGTATTCATACCATATTCCATGCATGCAGTTGTCTTGCCTCCCTCCCCCAAGGATGCTTCACTCCACTGTTATTCGTGTCATTCCCCTCCTGCTGGACAGTAATGGGAGAGAAAAACAAAACCAGACTCTTCAGAAGGATTTGACTCCATAAGCAAGTGTTCAGGTTCGTCACTACCCAGCAAGTCCTCCAAAAGCTGCTCATTTAACCTGGGATACTACTCTGTGAAAAGAAAAAGCACGGATGTTGAGGCTAAGGGCTGCAAGCTAAAGGCATGGAAGCTGTTCCCAGCAGAGAGTATTTAAAACAATGCAGCCACATACTTAAAGAATGTTTTGAAGTCCATTCCATTTGTTCTCAGACAGCTGAAGCCCCAGCCAGCCCCAGTGCTGACTTAACACTTTGCTCTCCCCAGATTAATACAGAAAACCAAACCAGAAGGATCCTTTTGTAGCAGTTAGTCTTTTCTACCTTCCCACTAGCACTCTGCTTTACAGAGAAGCTGATCAGCTCTGGCAGCTGCTTTAAATAAAGTGTGCTTTAAGCACTAGCCCCAGGCACGGAGTCAGGAGATAAGACCCCACAAATCACAGCACAGGCTTAAATTAAATGAAGAAGTTTGATATTCGTTTTTCCTATGGCTTTCCAGTGGATCCTGCAGAGAACTTAATCCCCAAAGCAGCCTCGTGGTTCAAATCCATCCAAGGCCAACATGAAATCAGGAAATTTCCTATCTGTCTTCTAGCAGGTACCTGCCATTTGCCATTGAAGTATCCCAGATGTCTGAAGTTGCTGCTTCTGCATTGTCTCAAATTTAACCCAGACCTAATACTTCACCTAAGAGTAACGGCGTAAAAATCAAGTATCTCATCGTGTCCTCTAGCCCTCTCAAGGGCAAACCAGCTAAGCTCTGTGGAGAAATCTCTACTCAGGATTCTGCATCAGAGAACCAAACAGCTTTTCAGCCACTGAAAAAGGGGGAGGGGGGAAGTTTTGCTATGTATTGCTATTTTACATTTCTTACAGTAGAAGACTAAAAGAGAGCCTGCCTGCTGCTGCTTCAGACTGTCATGCTCTAGCATCCTGCCTGAAGTGTTTGGGCTACAGAGACAGCAGGGAAGTGCTTTAAAAAGCATCACTTCATTAGCCTCTTTAAAAAAGTCGTACAGCCCTCTTCCAAAGATCTTCAATTTGGGCCAAGTTGAAACAGATGCTGGTAGGTCAAGTAAGTCCCTGACCTTAAAGACAACTAATTGGTTTTAATATCCAAGATCCCCATACACACTCATTAAGAAAGTTGTGAAGAGACACTTGCAGGCATTATTCCCAGAAAGAGCTTTGAGCCATGCTGACAGCTCTCAGACTTCCAGGTCACACCAGCCAAGAATACTCCATATACCACTCAATTAAAGCAGCTTGCTACCCCAGTGAATGGTACAAGTCTTAGGGGAGATCTAATGGCCTATCATTCCCAGCAGGCTCCTTTGAGCAGGAGCCTGATCTGAATGAAAGCAACTCTTTCCGACTCTTCTGAAAGTAGCACTCTTGAGTTCATTTCTTTCTCTGAAAGAAGAGATTCTCTGACTTCGCAGAGACTGGAAAGCTCTGCACATCACACCTAACTTGCTGCACAAACTGAAGGCATCCGGATGTGGCAGATGGGACTGTTATGCCTCTTGGGCACTGCATGGCTTTCCTGCTAGGAAAGAGATTTAATGCAGTTTTCCCTGTATTGAGGACAGAGGTGAAAGAACAGACAGCGAGCTAGGGGAACAGCAAGGAGTGTGCCCCCCACCCTCCCAAGGCCAGTTCTTCAGTAAGCTACCTACCTTCACTTTACAAATGCAAGCCGCCCCTCAGATCCCAGCCCCGAGCCTCATGTTATACGTTCCACTGCCCCAGAAACACTGGCATGAGCAGAGCTGCTGGCCAGAGCACAGCTCTGTGCGTTGTGAACGGCTGGACTGCACCAACCCCACACCTTCACAGGGCCACTGCAATCAGGGATTATTTCTATTACACACAGCTTCTTATCTCTAAGGCAGAGTCACGCGTGTCAGGCAAATCACTGCTCCTCAGGAACACCCTGCCCAAAGCACCCTACCCAAGGTAACACAGTGTACTTCACAAGCTCTCATGATTCCTTACTGCAAGCAAAGGAAAGAAATGGGTCCTAGGATGATGCATGCTCCATCATGTAAATCTCAGACTAGTTTAAGACAGTACAGTACTGTGCTTGGTGCAGCCCTTCAGCAAATTCCAGTCTGGATTTCTATCCAAAAGCACTTTCCATTACCAACACCAAGTGCACTTCTTAGATTTGACATGCTTTTGCCACTATTTACTCAGCCAAAGCTAATTCAGGCACTAACTGATTCCTACAGAATCCAGCAGAACAGCAGGCATGCAGCCTGAGCATCTCACAGCATCCCCAGCTGCTGGAGCCTGGAACACAAGGAGCCACCAGCTCCTCACCCATGTTCCCAGCACCTCCAGGGGAAGCAGCCCCTGTCAGGATGCTGCTGCTCTTGCCTGCTGGGTACCGCTAATCCACCCAACCAAGCAGTTCATTAGGCATCCAGCTAACTGAAGGTAACAGCATCCCCCCTGCTCAGCTCCCTCTTCCTTAAACAAGCACACTGTCAGGATCTGATCACTAAATCAGATCATGTGCCACAGGGGCCGAGAGCAGCAAGTCATCAGCTGAAGCACACCTGCACACCAGTGACAAAGACAGCTGCAGAATTCCCTCATGCACCACTGAGACCTTCTAAGCCTGGCACAGAACAGCAGTTTTCCCCTCTCAAAGCAAGCTGGTACCTGCATGGTACCTTCCTGCAGGATGGCAGGGTCTAAAAAACCAGTTGTGGTTCCATCTGCTAAATTCACCATAATGACACAAAATGTAAGCAAGAGTTTCTAAGAAAGCTGCTGTTCAAAGACACGGTTCTAGAGCACACTTACTCTGAGAAGGAAGTAGAGGAAATCATGCTGACTACAATCTGCAAAAGGGGGCTATTGCAAGCAGCAGGCCTGTAAAACCGACAGGCTCTGCTGTGCATGAAGCACATGGGACATTTGCTGCCTTGCAGACCATTGCCAACCATGAATCCCCTGGTGAGCATGCTGCCAGACAGAACTTCATTACAGAATTGTTACAGTGAACAATTAAATTATCAATCTAGATTAAGGACAGTGCTCACACTGGCAGCTCTGGATAGAACACGCATTCTTCCTTGTATCACCCCCAGCTCTCCTGCAGGAAGGACAGATCTGAAGCACTCCAGATTATGTTCTGCTTAGCAGGATCCCAATTTCAAACTGCAGCATTGCTAAGAGGTTCCCCCCCCCTCCAGTTTTAGTGCACCCAAGACAAATTATATGAGATCAGCTGGAAGCTAATGCCTTCAGACTGAACCAAGCCAGGAAGTTTGAAGCAGCTAGAGACAGTTGCTGTCCCTATTCTGGGCTAAGGAGTGCCTGCACAGCAGCCAAATAGCTGCTATTGTAATCCAAGTATGCGCATCAAGAACCGAAATGCTCCTTGTAAGAAACAGAGATGTTTGCTTTTATAAGAAACCAGCATCCCCAACCACAGGACAGCACAACATGTGCCACTGAACAAGGGGCTGCAGAGGAGAAAACAATTTAAGGCATTAAGGGCATCTGTCCACACATTAAAAAGGAACAATGGGGCAAGTAAGTGCCAACCTCTGGGAAGGTAAAACCACCCCACTGGCGGGGTATGATGGTTATTACACACAGTGTACCAGCCCTGCCAGTAAGTGGCAATTAGCTCAGATTTAGTGTGGCCTGGAAGGTACCAACATTAGCTATCTCTAGGCTAGAGAGGATAGAGGACAATAATCAAGACTCCAACTTTACTCCTAAACCACTGCAGGTGGGCTCCAACAACCTGTCAGGGACCTGTCTGGGGGAAAGGAGGAAGCAAAACCAAGCACACTTTAAGAAACTGAGGTTTGTGGATAGGACAGCCTGTTCTAGTATTAAAACTTCAATGTTACTACAGCTTGAATTTCAGACAACTATACCACAAAACGAAACAGCTTTCCCAGCCACAGAGAGGCTTAAGAGCAAAGGTTATCAAGTTATCACAGCGAGTGGCAGTGTGTGCAGTGCTGAATCATTATTAACCTAGCCCCAAAATCCCAAAGGGAAAAGTTTGGCCAGTGTTCCTACAAACAGCATCCAGCAGCTCCGTTCTCCCTGCAAGACCTTGCTGTACTGCCTAAGAGGTATCATCAGACAGCGTCTCAAGTGCCTTACGACAGCTGTGGCATTGCAGACTAAGAGAACTGTTGGGTTCCTTCCAAGCACAAGAGCAGGGATTTCACTGAAGACACTTACACCAGCTGGATTGCTGTTCCAAGTCCCCAGCCACCCTTGGCACCAAGAGCAGTGCCTACTGTGTACTTGCTGGTTCAGCATGAGGAAGCCACCACAACAGAAGGCAAGTGCACAAAGCAAGCAGTGTATCACGTTGGCAATCAGCTGCCACATACACCTCATGATGGTTTTCATTACAGCTGGCAGTTGAGCCACCTGTTCTGGGTGGCCATCTTCATCTACACGGATTTGGTTTCTCCTCTCTGCCCATCAGGAGAAACAGCTGAGCAGACCCTTAGACCTTCAGCTTTCAGATGAAACTAGAAACTGGCCTAGTGACTTCCTAAAAGACTGATGATCTTACACAGCGTTATGCCAGTGAAATGGCTACATGCATACCACACAAAAACCAGCAAGCACCGACGGTAGGTACCCTCAAGTTGGCACCAGAGCAATCCCAACCAGAAGGCTGAGGAGAAACAGTCACTCAACCTGTCTCCTGGAATTTGGGATATGTGCTGGCAAGGGAGAGCATTAATTTCATAGACGTGCTATATAAATAGCAGTTACTGGCCTATCCTGTGGTATCAGAGGAGACCTGACAAACAGCAGCTGAGCTGTAGTTGTTCCACAATGAAACATTTTGCACTAATAGCAGACTGTATAATGCAGTCATACACAGCCAAGGAAGGTCAGTCATTCTCTATGACTCAGAAGGAGCTTATTTTTTACAGGGTACTAGCTCCATCAGCATCTTGCTTTTCCCAGGACAAGGCCTACATGTGACTGCCAGAGACTGGCAAAGGCATGGAGCAAACAGCTTTCAGATAATCAGATCTTAACCACATACCACAGCTAGGAAGCTTTCTATGAAACAGCTGTTGCCACATACTGCTTCAAGCGATGTTACCTTCCCAAGGTAACGTCTGCTGGTCTCCATCCAAGACGGCTGTGGATTACTGAGCAGGCATCACGTGTACCAAGGAGCCCAAGCTGCCTGGACCACTGAGACTTCTGATGTTATACCATGGCAACACCAGTTCCACGACTGACACAGCCATAGCCAGATGCAAGATAGATGCCAGTGTTACCTATGTAATCCAAGGCAGAACTTCACCAGACGAATCTCACAGGTCCAAGAGAGCTACTTCTGAACAAATACGCACACAGTGAGAAGGATTAAGTCAAGAGCACAGTTCACACAAGCAGTGATGTAAGTAGAGAATATTTGACATGGTTTTGATCCCGTATCTGAACAGAGACGTTGAATGATGAAGTGTACAAAAAGTGTCCTTTGGTATAGGCAAGTACAAGATTGCTGGTTTGGGTTCCCTTACAAATCACAGGCTGTTAGACACTCCCTGTTCACACACAAGTCCTGTATGCAACAGTGCTGATCTTGCTGTGGGAAAGTTCTGTGCATATGCTCTTACAACTTACAAATTATGGCTGTGAAGTTCATACACAGGTCATAGCTGTGCCCTTTAAAGACATTGTGTCTTTTAACAAGACAAAGCCTTTGTCAAATAGGAAATGGCTCAAGTCCACTTGAGATGCCAAATCTAGACAGGCAACAGAAGATGCAAAAACTACATTAACTTTTCCTGGAAGTCCTGTCAGCCTGCTAGGATGGAGCAGAGACAATCTTAGGAGTCTAGGAACCCTTCAGTCTTCAGAGGCAAGGACATCTGGAAGCTTACCCAAAGACTGCATTGCTTGTGAGAACATCTTCTGAACACTTGGTAACAAACACAACCAACATGCCTCAATCTAACTGCTGCTTGAGAAGCAACAGCTCTGGTGATGTCTCCAACCTAAACAGATGAAAACTCACTCCTTGTTCAGCTGATGGGCTCGAAGACTGCTGCCTGGACACCTAGACAGAGCACACAACAGCAGGTAGCTGACAGTGGGACCTATCATTAGCTCCTTAGAAGTTGCATGTGAAGTTGAGCTGAAAGCCATGCTGTTGGCAGTACTTTTTACAGCATAATTTCAGGAAGAACCTCACAACCTCCACATTAGAGGCATTCTGCTTTCACAGCAGCATACGCCAGAGCTCTGGGTTATCTACTGAAAGGTGACATCAACACAAGTTGTTCCTCAAAGGTCTCCAGGTCATCCAAAGAAAGGTATGAAGATACAGAAAAGACCAGTTCATAAGCAGCAGTAAGGCAAAGATGACCTCTCTGGATCCAGTGCTGCCTCAGAAGCAGAGAAAAAGCACAAGATGGGGGCAGATCAAATATGAGGAAAGGATCAAAGAGCCAGGAGACCAAGTAATTCTTTCCTCAAGAGTACTTTTCAGCATAAGCACTGACTGGAGAGAGTGAGCCCCCCCTCCCCTAAGTCGAAGAAACACCCCAGATAGCTAATCCATCAATCTCTGAATGCCACCTCTACCTTGGACAAAGGAAAACCACTTAGCTGCATAGCATGAGGCCATGCAACTATTGCCACCATGGCTCGAAGTGCCAAGCTCTCCCACTGGAGTGCTGTCACAGAGCCCTAGGCAGGAATCCTGCATATCATCTTCCTGTAATGCTGGCAGATCAGACAGAAAAAGCACTTTGTGTAACCAGAAACAGCTTGAACACAGACATTAAGACTCTCCTGAAACAGCATTGTGCCTTCTTACCATAGCCCACTGACCTTCTCAAAGAGGAAAAGGCCTGAAATGCCAAGCAAGCTTACCAAATGCAGGCTAGGGAGAGAAGCACCAAGCAGAAGCCACCCTGGAAAAGAGAAGTGAGCCTGCTTTCCTCAGTGCACCCCCTGCTTCAGCAGCAAGGGAAAGCTTCCCACAGGGAGGCAGCAAATGGCTGCTTCAGCAAAAGAACAGAGGCAAGACTGGCTAGTGTCTCACCAAGGGTCAGGCAAGGTAGTGCTTCACCCCATGAGCAGTCACTGGCCTGCTGCCAGGACCTGCCTCCTGAGCTCAGCAAGCATCACTCCCCAGGGACAGAAAGGAGGTGGAAGAATCAGGTCACAGACCTCTAATTCCTCCGCATAGCAGAGAATTTGGACAGGTATCACATGTCTGAAGGCTGCACAGGTAGCAGGTAACAGTGAGCCCAATGGTCTACTATGCACTACCTGCACACAGGTCAATGTAAGCAGCTCCATGCTCCAAGCTTCCTCCTGTCCCCAACTGCAGCCAGCTCCGACACTGTGGCTGCTGCTCAGGCAACCACCAGCACTCAGATCCCAACTCAGTTCTGGAGCTTCAGGAGCAGATCCTGACTTCATCCCATATTACCAAAGACCACTGAATCAGCATAAGTGGCTACTGCACACCCCACAGGGAGTGTGAATCAATGCCCCTCTGAAATCCTTGGATCAAAGGCAACACATCACAAAACCTAATTGCATAGGCATGTTTTGAATAGGCCTTACTGGCTGCATCTGACCTCATGCAGAAAGCCCGGATGCCCAATTACTGGTAAGTGGAACAGACATTTCTGCACTTCAGACATTTGTGACTCACTGGGAGGCTTGGTTTTGCTACAGTTCCCCTGCTCTCCCTCCTCAATTATCAATCCTCCAAGTTTAAAAGACTTGTTGCATTATGCTAATGGGTCAGTTGGGTACAAGATGTACACTGAGGGACCGCAGCAACAGATCCAGATTTGCTTGTTAAGATGTTAATGCCTCAGAGCTACGTGGGAATAGGTTGATAAAAGGCAGGGAGAAACACAGTTGCCACAAAGCCAAAAAAGTCTGTCCTCTTTTGAGGTGCCCATTCCCATCTCTTGCCACGTCATTTCTCTTCAGCAGTCAGGGGCTCATTCATTAGCTCTATGTGAATGATGAGCTGTGTATGAATCACACTGTTCACTAATGATTCACACACTTGTAAAAGAGGGTACCAGGCTGCTGAACTACCAAGGGCTATAAAACACTTCCTAGAGTTCTTGCCTCACACGTAACCATTCTTCCAAATTAGGTCATTTTCTGCCGCTTGCTGGAGTGTTTTCTCCAACAGCACTTCCCAAATGTTCCTTCTGAATTATAGCAACAGGTAGAGCAAGCAGATGAGAAAGCCCAGGAAGTGTTTTACAACAATTAGGCACAGGCAACCAGCAGGATGTCAACAACCCTTTGAACATTCTCCCCAGCTCCAGCTGCATTCTTATCTGGCACAGGGAGAGCAGCTTTCTCTGATCACCCCCCTCGACACCACCGGAACACAAGCTCTAAGAGACACTGCCTTAGCCCTGAGGAGCCTGATCAGCCCTGATCACATGAAACCCATAGCCAGCTTCTAACACTACAGAGACCGGCAGCCTGAAGGGACTCGGAGAAGGGAAACATGGTTCCTCAGCTATGGCTTCCACCCTGATTATTCCTATTCTGACCTCTCTGCAAATGTCTCCATCTCCTCACACCACCAGAAGCAGCCTGTACTTCTGTAACAGAAACATGACCTCCTTTAGAAACTACGTTTAAGACAAGCAAGCTGAGAAAGCACAACTTCAAGGAAGCAATTCAGCTTAGGTAAGAACTTAAATCGCAACCTCTTCCCTGAACACTCCATACTTTAATGACAGCTCACAAAGCCAAAGCAGAAAACCCATTGTCAATAAAGATAAAATCCACGTGCCACCCCACAGACACTCCCCTTGCAGTCCCTGCCCCACATCTGGCTTACATTCTCCTTAGACTGAAAGGCTGGCCTTTCCCAAGGCTGGTCCAGCCTGGATTCCAGCTGAAGCAGAGACTTCTAGCAAAGGTACCTCCACGGGAGACATGAGCTTGTTGTGAAGAAATCCTCAAGGCTATCCCACGACAGACACTAGCATGACATATCAGCACTGCAACCTAATGAACACAGCACAAGTTGGAAAGCCAAGTAGTACCTTGCCACAGCACTGCCCTTCAGGAATCGACCAGCTCACCCAGGCCCGGTTCAAGGTCTCCATACTCCACGTCCTAAGGTGAAAGCTTCAGCTCTGCAGAAACAGATCCTGTATCAACGGTTAAACTGTTTCCCAGAGCCCAGACCCAAGGCACAGCCACAATGACAAACAGATCCCAATAACGAAGGTGGGGAAAGAGATCTGCTGCAGCCTGGGAACAGGAAAGGGAGCCTCTGAACCGACACACCTCTGGCAGTGTAGCCAGAAACCAGTCACAGCACACAAAATCCTCCTCCTGATGTATGACATCATTTAAAGACCTAGCTTTACTAGTACTTGCCTAGACATGGTGGTGTTGTTACACTCATAAGATACAGTACACCACTATATATGGTGTACTGTCTTATAGGCATATATGGAGCAGTAGAAGAATTTATACCAGCGTTTTACACCAGCGTTAAGCGGCAACTATTGTAGCACACTCAACTGTTCAACAGGTATTCCAGCAGAGTTGCAACCTTAGCGCAACAAAGCTGTACCGCACCCGCTATCAGCTGAACAAGCCATCTACAGCAAAGAGCTGCAGATGCAGCCCTGCTGTAGCAGTAACAAAGTATTGCACTGCCTAATTCAGGTGAGAAACACACCAGGACATAACCCCAGAACCACCAGCTCCCAAGCGCTTTGTTCAAAAGGAATCAGGAACAAGACAAACTCATACTTGCAACTGACCCCACATATACCCTAATTGCATCCCAGCAGCTAGTGCTGCTACAGCACTAAGTTACAAGCAGGTAGGCTTTCAGGACACTTTTGGAAAGACCCACCACTGTAACAATAGAACAGACAAGATTATCTTGTTCTCTAGAAGCACCAGGTTCCCCAAACAGGTCCCAGCCAGCCTTGCCAACTCACCTGGTCATAAAAGCAGCACCATCCCAGGACAGCACAGAAGTAGGTACAGAGATGTGCAGCCTCCCACCCACCTTCACCCAAGCACCCTCCTCCTGCCCCTGTCACACAAGGCTGGGAAACAGCAGCACCCTGAGACTAATTCTAAAGTTGGGCTCTTCCACCAGGCCCAGCAAGGCTCCAGATGGACTGCAGGAGAACTCAGCTGCAAGTGATGTGTGTGTCAACAAAAGCTGAGAAAACTTATGTCTAAGCAACAGGTCAGCTTTTCCACCCTCAAGCAGAAGTAGCCCTACATTTCACTTTACAGGAATTCCCACACACTTTCAGGCCTTTCTACTCCCTGGTGACTTAATTGTCTCACTTCTGGTTTCTCCCATACACAGACGGAAGCCTCAACTTGGCAGAATCCAAATCCTAGCAAGAAATGACATCACTTTGTCTTCCCATGGCTCTGCAGACACCAAGATGTCCCCTTCTCATGCCATTTCTCCATTCCCCTGCTTTGAGCCCTTTCTTTCAGTTACAACCACAGTAGGTTACTTGTTCAGAGTTAGCGGAAGCCTGCATATGACCTGTTCCCCCACCTTCCAAAATAGTTCGGAAACAAGTTCTTCAACACGCTACATTTGTTAATCTTAGTGGTTGTTGCAGACAGAGCCTTCAAAGACATCATTCTCTCTGCCTCCTCTCTCCCTGTTTCAGTAAAACAACTAATAAGGGCTACTGCTCTGAACAGAGCAAGCTCAAGGCAGGAGAGGTGTCTCAAGGGAGCAGGTTCCTGAAGGTTTTACCATTATAATGCAGCTCCACACCCTGTACCAGCATCTGCTATGCTCTCCCTCAGGGTCAGGAAGTCCAGCTGGCCAGGGGAGGTGGTAGCAAACCATTCCTAAGCAGAGCTGTTTGCAGCAAGAAAGCCCCTGTCCCTAAGAGTTTGAGCAGTTTTCCAAACGTGATTCAAATCTGATCCCATCTCAGGCCTAAGCCTGCAAAGAAACTGCCAGTTGCTGCTGATGCTTGATTTTGCCAAGCATTTACAGCTTAAATTAGCAGAAAAAACTGACCATAGCCCCACAAACTATTCAGAACTGCAAAGACCAAAAGGAACAAAGACTGATTGTCAGTTTAACACTGACACTGAAAACTGCATGAAGCAACAGCAGAAAAGCACGGAGATAGAGGATAAGGGGAAAACGTAGGACTAATGCCACTTCTACTTGAGCTGCTGCAACAGCCACATGCAAAGCCACTGCTGCACCTTCTGGGGGGCACAGTCTTACACCAAATCTGTTTGCTACGAAACCTAACCATGGACTGAAAGCAGAATCCCTTTGTGGGAGAGAAGTAGAGATGCTTGATGAAAGCCTGAGCACTCCAAGCCACCAGAGATAAGTGACAACGATAGGCTTCTCACAAGAACTCACCACCAGCCTTTAAACCTCATCTTCTTTTGGCTAGAAAGTTTAATTGCCTACAGCACAAAACTCAGGCCTCCCAGTTGCTCTCAGTCACACATACTCTGCAGATACCAGCTACTGCCCATGCCTTCACACCACATCAGAAAGATCAACTCATTAACTGTGTAAAGCATCACAGCTTGCAACTCAGCTTTGGAAGAGCTAGAAAGAGAATTACAGACACTTCTGGTTTAGGAAGCATGATACAGACAAAAGCTCCTTCTACTCCCTGCCAAGCAGAGAGAGGGTTTTGAGGTGGGTTAGGGGGTTTTAAACACTACTTTTGTTTTGATTTGCCAGATTCTTGCTATCCAGAGATTAGTGAGAAAGCCAGCCTGGAAAAATAACACAGGACATTCTTGCTAGGCTATTACCTTAACATTACCCTTGCTGGCCTCAAGCTCATCAGCTTCTGGTAATGCTGAAGCTCTAATCTTCCACCTTGGTTTTCTAACCAAATACTACCACTTAGCTCATGTGTCCCAGGCATGACAAAAGCATTTCCTTGCTTTCATGCTCACTTAACATTCTGGTAACATTCTGCAAGATTTCATTGAGATTTTGCCCAAGCAGCTGGCTAACAGCAGAGGTGCCCCAACTACCACACACGAATTGAACATCCAGCTTCAGCTTCCTCCATTTCCCGTCCCTTTGATCCACTGCAGGAGCAAACCAGCACATGAAACTGGGACACTGCTGCTGGGTCACCATTAGGCGCACATGAGTAAGGGAAAGCAAAGACGCCAAGGAGTCCCTGGCCCTCCACATCACCCTATTTAAAGGCTTTGCCCCCTAACCCACCCCAGAACAGGTCTTCCTACTCCACAGGAAGAGGAAGCGACTCTCCCAAAGGCCGGAAAAGCCTGTTTCACTAGCTCACACCTCTTGTGCCGGGGAGCCTAACGCCTCTGGTGGCAAAAGTTGCAGCATCTCTTCCCTTACTGGGACCAAACAGACCAGGATAATTTTAGCACAGCACCCATTTACACATAACCTTGCTTCAACAAGGATTGCTAGCATCAGCAGCCGTCATCAGGTGGTGGTTTAGCAGCTAGCTCAGACATTAAAGAACAGCAGTATCACAACATCTAGGACATACGCTGGATTCAGATGGCTCAGCTAAGCCTCCTGCATGCATTTTCTTGTGGCTGCAGCACCTTCATACAAAGAAGAGATATGCCAGGGACCACTGGCGGGGAAAAGGAAAGACATCAAGGCTGTGGCCCCAAGAAGGTGCTACCCCTCTAACAGCCACCTGCTCCAAGCCAGCCCCTTGCCTCACACCTCACCCTAGATCACTCCAGTACCAGCTGTAGTCTTGCTCTCTGCAACACTCACCTATTCCAAACAACACAAGAGTTGCAAGTGAAGCTAGACACACTTATGCCACCACATTCTGAATCAGGGAAAGCCAAAATACTAACCATACACTTCCAAAACACACCCTAGCCTCCCCCACCGCTGTTACAGGAGCTATTATGTGTTTTAACAAGCTGCATGGACACCTATAGCTCCCGAAGGCCTTTAACTTCATGGCAAAAGTCACTCACACACTCCCATGCTTGCCAGGACCTCCCCATGGGTACAACACATGCTGTCAACACTGCAAAGGCACAGCTGAATGGTCAACTTCAGCAGACAAAGTCCACTCTGCTGCAGAAAGGACAACCCAGGCTCCCCAGTCCCTTCTCCCACCCCCCCTATCCCTTGCACAGCTACCTCGTACACCACACTGAATAACATTTAGGGGCACCTGTAGCTTGGGTTCTCCTCCCCCACTTCCTTGGTTACTTTTCAGCTAAACAACTCTCCATGCCCACTCTACACATCAGAAAAAGCACCAACACTAAGGGAAGAATAAGACAGCAGCTCGGCTTATGTGAGCTGTCCAAACGCAACTGGCCTTTTGGGGCCCTCAGAGCAATGTCCCAGCCCAATTAACACCAGTTCAGATGAGCCTATGGAAGCAGAGCCATGCACTCACCCTTCATTTTGGTTTTATGGCACTGTATACTGAGACACCCACTTTCTTTGCTACTTTACAGCTCCAGAACCTACAGTTTTTACAAGTACTCAAGCCCAAGGGGCTTCTCAACCCACACAACAGGGCACTGCTGAGTTACCAGATGCAGGCACCATGTCACCTTTGGCATGGGGCAGGCTGTCAGAACATCCAGCAGTTTTACTTCTGGTGGGGAAAAAAAGAGAAATCAAAGTGCAAGGGTGACAGAAGCGGTATTAGAGCCTTTAAATTTAGCACGACCCAAACTTCAGGAGAGCCTGCTTCCAAGGAAATGGAGCTAAGCACTTTCACTGGAAGGTGAAGGGGGGTAAGAGATCAAGTATATGTTGGTAAGAGAAGGAACACAGTAACTGCAACCCCACACCCCCTCCTCCCGAGCCAGCGGGTCCCCTTGGGAGGAGCCCACGCCTGCACGGGGCAGAGGAGCCGTCTACTCCAGCTGGAATCCGCCGGTCCCCGGTGCCAGCTGGCACAGGGCAGCCAGAGACCACGGAGAGGCCGAACACTACGTGGAGCTGGGCAGCGGGACCCGCGTCCCCTCTCCCAGCCCGGGAGGGCTGGGACATCCACCCAGAACACCCGGCAGAGGCAACCGCAGAGGGGGGAAGGGAGACAGGTGATGAACCCCAACCAGGCCGGGGCCAGCGGGGAGTACAAGGGCAGGCGCTGCCCGCTTCCCGTGCGGGAAAGTCGGTTACGCTTCCTTTCTGCGACTCAGCCCTCCCCGGTGCCCCCGGGGGCACAGGGCCCCTCCAGCTCTCCTCGCCGCGCTCTAAGCCCGCTCTCCTCTCCAAACCCAAGGCCCTCCACGGCCGCAGGGACCCGGCCGCTCTACCACGCGGCCAGACAAAAGGGCACCGGGGCCCGGGAAGGGGCCGCCAGGCCGGAGCTGCTCCTCACCCTCTCCCTCACACCGTGCGGCGGCGGGCCCGGTGCCGGGCGGCAGAGCCCTCACTGCTGTTCCCGGTCCGGCCAAGACCCTTCCCACAACGTCCCCGGGGCGGGCGGCCCCGCTATAGACCGTCCCGCGCCCCGGTGTCCCCCCCGCAGCGGCCGCCCCCTGAGGCGGCGCAGGCCCCGCCGCTCACCCGCGGGCCGCTTCTAGGCTTTTGATGAGCTTCTTGATCTTCCAGATCTCCACGTTGCGGTCGGCAGCGCTGGGATCGTCCGCCATCTTCTCCCTCCTCCTCCTCCTCCTCCTCCTCCTGCTGCGGCGGCTGCGGCGGCCTGCGGCGGGCGGGCGGCACAGACACAGCGGTTACAGCCGACGGGGCCCGGCGCCGCCCGCCCGCTCCCCCCCGCCCCGCTCCCGTCCGCTCACCTCAGGCGCGGTCCCCCCCGGCGGCGCGCGGCTGGCGGCGGCGCTGACGTCGGACACCGGCGGCTCGCGCTCCCCCTCTCCGCGCTGCATGTGTTGCAATCGGCTCACATGGGGCCCGTGACATCACTTCCGGGGGACCGGGGCGGGGGACGCACGCACGCCCCGCCCAGCGCGGGAGCGGAGGGACACGCCATAGGCTGCTCGCACGCACGACCCCGCCCACTACCCGCGTCGCTATTGGCTCTTGCTCCGCGCGGGGCACTATGGGGTATGTAGTCCGCAACCCGCCCCGGCCGCGGCGCTCGGCGGGGAGGGGCGAGGCGGAACGGCTGGTCTCGCGAGAGCTGCTGGGGCGACCCGGGCCGCGCTTAAAGGGGACGCGACGGGCGGGAGCGGGGCGGTGCTGGCATCGGGCATGGGCTCGGTGCGGTACCCCCGGGCCGGGCGGGCCCTGCGCCGCCCCGGGGCCAAACCACCCCGGGGACACCCGAGCGTTGCTCCCGTGGGGCTGCAGCCTTCGCGTCCCCGGCCGGGGATCTCTCTCCGTTTCTTCCTCCGTGGCCCGGCCCGGGCGGGCCCGCGGTCACCGACGCTGGGAGGAAGCGGAGCCGGGCAGGGGGCTCTGGAGGGGAGACGGGCGGTGGAAGGATGAGGAGCCGCGGGGCTATGCCGCGCTTCTCCTGTGCTCAGGAACGCCGCCTCTGCGCCGGTCTCACCGCTGCGGCGGCCGGGCTGGGGCAGGAGCACCCCGCGGAGGTCGCGGCTGCGAGCTCCGGACGCTGCTTGAGGGGCGCGGGTGAAACAAACAGTGACTGCTCAGAGAAGCGGGGCGCGGCTGAGGAGAGGCTGGGGCAGGGCCCAGAGAGCCGGGGAGTGGCCGCTGGTGGGGGGAACTGTGCCCCCGGAGCCCTGCGCTGCGCCGGGGCGATAAGCACGGGGCGGCGTGGTGTTACTGAGACAGAACGGTTTGGGTTAAAGGGACCCTAAAGCTCATCCAGCTCCAGCCCCTGCCACGGGCAGGGACACCTTCCACTAGAGCAGCTTGCTCCAAGCCCCTGT
>WYDI02029975.1:7939-18882 GCA_009867235.2 Psittacus erithacus
TGGCACAGGGTGCCCAGAGAAGCTGTGGCTGCCCCATCCCTGGCAGTGTTCAAGGCCAGGTTGGACACAGGGGCTTAAAGCAAGCTGCTCTAGTGGAACACAGCTTTAAGGAGCTGGAGGGAGGAGCTTTAAGGTCCTTTCCAACCCAAACCATTCCATGATTCCAGGTTTCTGTATTTTTGCCCACTGCTGACATTATCCCAGCAGACAAGCGGAGCAGCTCCTTTTCCCCCTGGCAGCAGCTTCTATGTTCCTACTTTTCCACTTCCACACATTCTTCAGGTGGGAGAAAGAAAACAACCCACAAGGTGCAATGTCGTAATTAGCACCGTGGCCACACGGATGCTGCTGCCGCCACTGAAACCACAGACACAGCATGGAGGAGGGACTTTGACCTTCTGCTCCAAAATAACCCACCCCGAGTGTTTGCTCATGGCCTGTGCTGCAGAAACAGCTCTCCTGGGGCATGTGGGGTGAAACGCTGCAGGACAGTATGGCCGTGCTGTGGTGGTGGTGGTGATGGGATGCTGACATCTTTCCTCCCTTCTCCACGCAGGATGGAGACATAGAGAAGAAAGACCCGTTTGAGGAGAGCGGCTTGTCCCTGAGCCCAACGGCTGCTGAGGCCAAGGAGAAGGTGAGGGCCAAGCGTGTGAAGAAGAGAGCTCCGCAGATGGACTGGAACAAGAAGAGGGAGATATTCAGCAACTTCTGAGCCTTGCTGGTGGCCACCGTCCACCTCAATCCTGCCCCAGCCTGGACGTTCTGAGGTGCCTACGCCCTGTCCTTCAGTGTCCACGTGAGATGCTTTGTGCTCTGCTCTTCACTGGTTGCTTTTACAAGGCGTATTTTAAAGTCCTTTTATTTTGTATTTTTTATTATTATTATTATTATTGTTGTTACTCACCAGCGATTCTCATAAGACAAATGTGACCAAAGCTCCTCTCATGCTTGCTCTGGCTGCCCGCCGTCCCCTGTTCCTATGAGAAAGGACTGGAAGAGTTTAACTCTTTATTACCTGCATTGTTTAGGCTTCTGTTACCTTTTTCTAGTTGTATTTGGGGTGTGTGTTTGGTTTGTGGGTGTCCCAGGCTGAGCCCCATGGGATGCTCCCTGCCCTTGTGCGATGTTGTATGGCCTCATACCCCCATTGTGGTGGGGACCTGCAGGCTGGGGTATACCTGGCAGCCGTCCCCAGCACTCCATTCTCTACTCACCCAACGGGAACATGGACAGTGGCTGTAAATGGCTCTTGTTGGCTTTGCTCTGGAAATGGAAAAGGTTGTTTTGTTGTTTTCTTGGGTTTTTAAGTGAAGTCCCATATGTTTCTGGTTAGTTTTGGAACTTCCCTCCCCACCAGTGACATCTGCCCGGGTGAGAAAAGCCCTTTTTCATCCCTGACAGCTCTTCAGAGGGGAGAGGGTGGGATTTAAACACAGAACCCAGACACTACAGGACTCACCATTCCCACCATCAGTGCAGTGTCGAGTGCTGGGGGAGGGCAGGGAGCGGGGCCAATTCTGCCCTGTGATGTGAGGAGCAGTGCTGCCTGCCTGGCTCCAGCAGCATTGCAAGAGGACAAGAGCCACAAGATGCTGCAAGAACCTCTTTGGACTTGGAAGTGAGCACAACCCAGCATCTGTTTCCAAGGAGCAACGTGGGGATGGGGCTGTAGCTGTGGGCTTGGTGCTGGGTCCTGGAACAGGGTCTGGGTCCCATCTGGTTTGTTACTTCTGGTGTTTGTGCTCCAGATTTGGAGCTGGTATTTGATGCCTCCATCCTATAACTGGGTCTGTCTTGACAATAGGAAGGTGTCCTTGGAAGCCTGAGGTCTCCATGGGGCTGGATATGAAGCAGGCAGTGGTGCTATGGAGTGGGCAGTTGCTTTGGCTTTCTGTGGCCTCCTTTAGAAACACCCTGCTCTTGGTAGTAGAACCTCAAAAATGTATTGGTAAAGCATTACAAATTAAGCCCATTTAAACTCTTTATTATTTGCCATTGGCTGTAAGGGAGGGAGGAGGATGAAGCTCAACTATAACCCTTACAGGTTGCACAGGTGTTTTACCAGAGCAGTGGCCCAGTTATGATGGGGCTGCCCCATCCCTCCTGTGCCCCAGCAGCCCCCCAGGCCCTGCTGCCCCATATTTCATCTCAAATGCCATGGCAGCAGTGGGAAGGGACTGGGCACAGTGGGACAGTTGAGTACAAAACCATTTTCCCAAGCTAAAGGCAAATGGCAGCATCCCTTGGACATGGATGACTGTTTAAAGGCACACAGCTGTGATTTTGCCCCACATTACAAGCCCGTGGCCTTTGGGTTGGTCGATGTGTTATGGATATTGTAATGGCTCTGTGTGCATTGCCCACGTATTGAGCTAAAAGGTGCCTTACAACATTCACTGCTCTCCTTGGCAGCGGGTCAGGCTCAGCACAGCAATGAGTTGGTGCAGGGCAGGGATACTTGGCTGTTTGCTGGCTGACAGGAGAGTGAGGAAAGCCTCAGGGGTGAAGGAGATGAGTTCTTTTTTATGGAAGTTATCTTTTACAGGAGCGTGGATGGGCTGAACAAGTTGGAAACAGTGACTTGGGAGAGGAAGTGGTGCAGGCGTTTGGCTATCGGGTGAGACTGGCAGCGGGATGGTGGCTCAGGATGCAGAGAGGTTTGCCTCCCCTCCAGGACTCTGCCATTAAGACACCTCTTTCCTACCCCACTTCCAAGACAATTCCCTGCTCTCTTTTTTGCCTCCCTTCCCAAATACTTCCTTCTGTAAGTCAGTAATCTCTTGAAGGAGCCCTTTTCCAGGGTATGCACGTTGCTTCCCGTGCCTGCATAGCCAAAGCCCCAGCAGCGCCCCGGTCTGCGCAGGGCAGAACGTTCCCCATTCCAGCAGCCTCAATGTCCCACTCTGATGCATGTCAGAGAGCAAAGACCTGTTTGTAAATAGCCCATTTCTCACACCAGACTGCACCGCTGTAGCTGAGGAGGGGGACAAAAGAGAATACGTAGTTTTGAATGCAGATCAAAGGAAATCAGGTGTGCAAATGTGTACTGATAAGATTCTCAAATCTTAATCTCTGCTTAGTCCATGGAAACTGCTCCTGGTTAAAGCACTTAGCGTATTCCTGACATCTTGTAGCTCAGTAATCATCATTCAGTTCCTGTACCTTTAACTTGGAAAAAAAAAAATCAATAAAGTATAAGGCTGTCAGCTGCATTGCAAAACCATAATGTACGCTGTAATGTCAGTAATAAACCTCGTTTTCCCATGTACCAAGTACTAATTTGCTCGTTCCTCATCTGTTTGGTAGGGAACTTGAGAGCGGAATTACAGCCTCCTTTAGCACATGATAAACTTTGCTTCCTCCCTCGCCTGTTTAAAGAGTAGCTGGAATTAGTCCTTTGAAGCTCTACAATGAAGTCAGCGCTGCCCTTTCTTTGAAGAACAAAACACCGACGGTGGTGGTGTCCCTCCTGTCAGCTTCTGAGGCACACACCAGCGTGTGGCCACTGTAACCCTTCCTGGGTTACAGTGAAACTGAACTGAGAGTGATGCTGGTTTGTCTCCTGGTGCCCCTACTCTTCTACCAGGACCCAGGTCACTTGTCCAGGTAATGCCCTCCTCTGATCCTGGCTCCTCAAGTCTTTAGTTGTACCTTATTCATCACAGTGCCCCTTGCTGCCTGGGCTACGAGGTGGCTGGGTATGTTGTATGCTGCCTGCTCTCATCTGGCAGGGCTGGTTGCTCTGGTCTCACACTTCGGTGAGGTCCTCTGTGCTCTCCTCCCTGTGCCTTGCCTTGCACAGATGCCAGCAAACCTCATGGGTAGAAACACCCCGCCACCTTTATTACATGTGTATTAACAAGCAGCAGCAAGTCCTCCCGGACAAAGCTCTTCTCTACAGCTCCTCCTGCTGCAGCGCAGCCGAGGCATGCTCAGGCATTCACACAGGGGCTGGAGCCTTTAGCACTGACCCAGCAGGACTGCTGCACTCTGAAAGCCCCTTTTTCCTCTGAGAGCTCAGCCCTTGCCAGCGGCTGCTCGCTCCCCAGTGATGCTGAGCTGGCTGCAGCAGGCTCCTATTTCCCTGCAGTCACACAGCCAGCCCCGTGCAATGCACAGCTTTGCCAGGACTCAGCTCCGGGC
Source organism: Psittacus erithacus (assembly GCA_009867235.2). NCBI lineage: Eukaryota > Metazoa > Chordata > Aves > Psittaciformes > Psittacidae > Psittacus > Psittacus erithacus. The sequence goes on from WYDI02029975.1 coordinate 12,086, forward strand.
TGCTGCTGAGCTGAAGCAGCTTTGTTGCTCTACAAGGACCAGATGATCCCTCAGTGTCTCTTAGCAGCTGGGCAAATGTCTTGGTTGAGGCACTCGCTGCAGCGCGGATTCACAGGCAGGCAGGTCTGCTGGCCAAAGCCCACCAGGAGCCAGTTTATCTCCCTCCAGAGATCCCTGCAGCGAGAGGAAAACACATGAGCTCCAATACAGCTGCTTGGAGGGGTTAAAGAACAGCTCGTGCTTTTAAATGGATCCCTTTCACCTACTGCCTGTTCCTCTTGGCTTCCCAAGGCGCCTGGAGGCGGCTCCCAGCCTCCTGCTCAGAACAGCTCTCCCAACCTTTCCTGAGCCCTCTGAACTGGGCTGGGGAGCAGAGGACTGACATACAGAGTGCCTGTGGTCATTCTCTTGTGCTAAGACACGTGAACAATGCAAAGATGCAAGAGTACCCATCAACTGGTATGTGATGCTGCAGATTAAGCATCAGTGAAGGCCAGAATCCAACCCTGCTTTGATACAGCTGTGGCCACTGCCCTCAGCAAGGGCCTGTGTAGAAAAACACCTGGCTTGGGTCATCCTAAACTTGTCAAGGTAAGAACTGGGCATCGAGCCCTCCAGGTACCTGGCTGCAGTAGTGCCTGATAGCCAGGAAACAATCACAGAGCTGAGATGCTGCAGCTCTTTGGGAGAGGAGAAACAACTGCAGAGCAGATCCCATAAAGAGGAGGGACCTGAAATGCAGCCACTGGAAAGGCTACAAACAGGACTGTGTGCAGACCTGGCTCCTGCAGCCAGCAAGAGGCTTGGTGGTGGTGGAGGAAGGAGGCTCACCTGGGTAGCCAGTCCTCCAGTGCCACCCGAGTCTCCTCAGGGTATTTGGTCTCCTTCTTCACCCACTTCAGCCTGTTTGAGATCCTGTGCACATGGGTGTCCACAGCTAAGGAAGGGAGAGCCCAGAGTTTAGGTGAGGGCAGACACACCTGAACAGGGAGAGCACAGCCAAAAGCTGCAGTCACAGCACACCAGGTCCAGTGCCCTGCATGGGATTCCTCATGGGTCAGGTGGAACAGAAGGGGAGGCTTATTCACAGAGCAAATGTGCTGCTTTCTTCCTAGGCCCAGGGCCAAAAGCAAGGTGGGATGGGTATCTCCTACCATGCACCAATGACACATTCAATCTGACCCAACCTTCCTCCAAAGGTTTGCTTGCTCCGACCTAGCAGGCACAGGGTAGCCTGTCCCGGGTTCTCTTCCTGTGTTTCAGCTGATGTTACACAAGCTGCAATCTCTGCCCTTTAGTTTACCCAGATGGAAAACACATTTCATAATACCTACCAACACAAGAGGGTTTGTGAGGCTTAAACAAATGTTTAGAAAGTGCTTTGAGCTAAAAAGCCCTGAATGCAAAGTATATTATTGTTAGATCAGCAGCGATAAACCTGTCTCTATGGCTAATTGGGCAAAACCCAGGAAATTGCTGTAAACAGGAAGACAAAGTCTTGCCTCCTAAATCAAAACTGAGCACACCATTATTTGGAAAACAGTTGCTCTGTTTGGCTCCCTCTCGACCTCCCTCCCCCACAGCAGGGAGGGAACATCAGACCCCAATGTGAATCTAAAGCCATGTTTGGTACAGCTGATGGGGCAGCAGTGGGGCTGCAGGAAAGAGCCCTGGGCTGTGTGCTCGCAGCCGCAGCAGGCATTCATCAGGTGGCACCATTCCTAGAGCTCCCAGGGCTCCTCCATAAGCAGCAATTACACTTGGAATATTAATGTGCCCCCGGAGGTCTTCAAGGCGGGACCCTGCAGCTGAGCGTCCAGCCCCATCTGCTGGCTGCCGCGGGAGCTCTGCTGCCAGCCATGCTCCACAGAGCAGCATCATACAGGAGCAAACCTGCCCTGGGTCTGGCCTGGTCTCGCTCCACTACAGGCTTAGAATCAGAGAACGGTTTGGGCTGGAAGGGACCTTCAAAGGTCATCTTCTTCCCAGCTAAAGCAGACGGCGCCAGGGGTACAGCTCTGTGCTTTTCTATGCTCTGTGCACAATAAACATGGCAAATAAACACATGGACCTGTGGTCACCTCTTAGGCAGCTGCAGGAACTAAACCAGACCAGAAATTCCCTAGCTACAGATTGCCTGAGACCCCTTCTTTCTACGACTCATCATGAATGACTGATTTCTAACGGTAATTTTGACTAAACTCTGCTTCTGCCCCTCTAACAGCTTGTCAAACAGAAATCCCAATGAGATTTGTTCAAACAGAAGCAACCCTGTTAACCAACAGCTTCAGACTATCCTACAGCTATCCCCAAACCCCACAATTCCCTCCACCTCTCTTTGACTTGACACCAAAGAGATGTCAAAGCATTACTCTACTAGCACATCTTTTTGGATGCCAAACCAATTAGGCAATGCTTGTACTGCCCACCAGCATCTGAAGGAGGGAGGGAATGGCTGTCCTTGCGGATTTCTGTTATCAAATCTGGGGAAAATGGTAGCTGGATCCATGCCTAGGTCCTACAGCAACACATCCATTGTGAGTGGCTGAGGGTCACATCCTTCACCCACCCAAATACTCTGCAGATGACTAAAGCGATGCTATCAGGCTCCTGGGGCAGGCAGTTCACCCAGCTGCAATGCTTCCCTTCTGCCTGGGGAATGCAGGAGGATTTAGGAAAGGAATGGGAAAAACATGGTCCAACCTACCTATCCCAGACACACTGTCCCAAGCAATGTTCATGGCCAAGTAAGCCATCTTGGGCCCAACTCCTGGCAGCTGCACCAGCTCCTCTACAGTTCTTGGGATGTCTCCCCCATACTTCTGCTTCAGAATGGCTGTCGTCTGCTTTATGTACTTCACCTTGTTCTGGAAAAACAAGGGGAAAGGCAGAAAATCCAGGTGTATTTGTGCCTTCAAATACAGGGAGAAGAGGCAAACAGCTCACAAAACAAACCGTTCCTGAATGTACGTTACATGTGAGGCCACACACTGGAGTTAGTGGAAGGGAGACAGAGGTCTTTGATTTCCCCTTCACCATCTCCTGCCACGAGAACAATCCTGCAGCCATCTGACAACTGCATGGGAGCAGAGGACAGAGGGGTTCTTCTACAGGCACTCACCCTCCAGAATCCCACGGGATAAATGATCTGTCCAAGCGTGGCATCATCCATCTGCAAAATGCTGTCAACGGTGAGGCCGCGCTGCCGGAGGCGCAGCATGGCTGCCGATGTCACCTGGTCCTTGGTCTGGCTGGACAGCATCAGTGACAGCAGCACTTGGTAGCGCATGACCTGGGGACAAGGAGGCAGTGAGACGCCCCAAGACCTCCAAAAGGATCCAGCCACCTCTGGGGCTTGGTTCTTCCACCCAGCACCACCTTTAAGCCGGTGCATTATATGGACCTACCCAGGATCAGCCATACCCGTCTGCAAGAGGCTGCAACAGATCCATCACCTTTGAATTCTACCACACAAGAAAGGGAGATAAGAAACACCTTCAATCCAAGCAGACAGTGTGGGTTAAAGGGCAGCTACTGATTGCTGGGATCTCACATCCAAAGACACCAGTGCTTAGCCACAAAGCTTTTCCTGATATGGGATTCTCAGAGGACCCCACAGGATGTAGAAGTACAAACACCCAATGATTTTCTATGCAACTTCTGCTCTAAGCAGCTTTAGAAAATCCCATCCCTTTCCCACTAGGCTTCAGTAGGAACTGTGCATCTGGCTCTAGTGAGCTCCTTATGAAACCAAATCTAAAGAACTGGGAAGAAAGAGACTGGGAGATGAAACACAAACCCCAGAAGTTCCTCTGGTGCTGACACATAGGGTTTAGCTCAGACCATTCACCTCCTGCTTTTCAACTGATTTCCCCCCGCTGTCCCCACCAGAATGAGGAGGATGCAACTAACCTGGCCTGACCCAGGATAACGTGGGATGCAATCCTTCCTCCAGCTCTTAAAGCTCCCAAAACTGCACATGCCCCAGGAAAAACTTGAGTGGATGGAAGCAGGGTAACCTCTGAGTGCGTGGAATTGTGCCAGGAGCACTGCTGCGTGCTGAGGGTTACAACATCCACTTTTTCTTGGAAGCAACAACCCTGCTTCCCTAGGGAAGAGAAGTTATTTCCGTATCATGCACCGTGGTCCCCCTGGTCCACAGCTGCACTTGGTGCCAATCCACATTGCTGTGGAGCGTGTGACACTGCCTTAATCCAGAGGCAGAGCTAATCATTTTCCCCAGGGATCCAATCCCAAGGCATGATGCCAGCGACAAGACCAGCACTGCATGTGCTGAAGCTGTGCAGCTGCACCTTCCAGACCCCTCCCTCCTTGCCCAGCAGGTCACTGTGGAGCACAGCATTCCCATTGCTCTGTTCCATGCACAGCCCCGCATCATGGCCTCACTCCACTTGTTTTTGTACTGATGCAAACAGTCCCCTTGGAGGGAAGTGTCCTCTGGGGCCTTTGATTGTGTTCCAGGCTTAGGAAGCACAGTGTCATCCCAGCACGGCCCTTCCTTTCAACCTGCATTCATCCCCTTAACTGCAAGAGGGGAGCAAGCCAGCCTATGCCTGTGTGCTGCTCTTATCTCCATAGTGTTTTTCCTTTGTATTCCAGAGGCAGCTTGTTGCATAGTTTCCTTGCATTCTTACAGAGATAAAAAGGGCCATGCCCTCATGCGCTGCCAGCCTGCCCCAGCAGACAGCGCTGCCACAAGACGCTCTCCAGGTTTTCACTTCCAAACCCAAAATCGTCCTGTTTCTGCCACAGTTCCCACTCTGGGTTCAGCCTGCCAGCTCTCCCAGCAGCAGTTTCAGCAGAGGACAAGGACCTCTCACAGCTGTGTTTGCTGCTTGGTCTCTGATGGCCAGCATGGGCTGAATGTGAGCAGAGAACACCTCAGAAAACACCCACTGCTATTTCACAAGGGCTGTTGGAAGCCAACAAACCCAGTACTGGAGAGGCAGCGGCTGATTTTCCTCCTCTAGCAGGATGAACGGTTTCTCTCATATACATACTTCTACGCTAACCTCTTGTGGGACCAATCCCAGCCTCGAGTCCAAATACTCCCTGCATTTATTGTTCTGCTCTGGAAACATCCAAAGTGGGACAGACACAGGGGCACCACGGGGATGAGGGATGCTGCAGGGCTGTATTCGACGTGCCTGCCTGCCTGCCGGAGCCGGGCGCCGTTACCTGTGGAGGCGCGCTGCTGTCGTAACACTTCTGCACTCCCATCTCATCGACGGGAGCATCCCTGTTCCTCCTCATTTCCCGGATGCGCTCCAGCTGCTGCCGCCAGTCCTTGGGCTCCCAGCGTGGTCTCTGGGGCTCAGACATCCCCTGCTCGTCACCACATTCATAGGCAATGGGGACGCTCCTCCTCCTCCTCCTGCTGCTGCGCCTCGGGATGCTGCCTGGCTGGGTGGCTGCAAGGGATGGGGCAAGGGAAAGACACCTTCATCACCCACCGGAGCCCAGCATCGACCCCGTGAGCCCACAACCACCCAGGGGACACCCTGACGGAGGCTCAGCTCCTGTCCCCATGGTCCCAACCCAGCAGCCCCAACCAGAGCAAGCCGAAAAGGGCCATGCAGTGACAAGCTGGGGACACCTCACTGCGCGGGGCACGGGTCCCACACACAGACTGCGAAGGACCAGGCGCATCCCCAGGCTCTCTAGGCCAGGACGGTCCCGAGCAGCCATGTCCCTATCCCCGGGACCCCTTCCCCGTGCCAAGGCCGGGCCGGGACCTCGCACAACCCCGAGCACCCCTCCAGGTACCTCCGGCCTCCTCCCCGGCCCTACCGAGCCGCCGAGCCACAGCCCGGCCACCACCGGCGGCCCCGGCCGCGCACATGGCGGCTGCCCCGGGCACTACCAGCCCCGGCGGGCCCCGCGGCGGGAGCGGAGGCCGGAAGCGGCAGGACTTCCGCCGGGGGCGGGGCGCGGAGCGGGCTGCGGGCCGGGGGTGGCGGGGCCGGGTCGGGGTCGGCGGGTGAGTGAGCGAGGGCCGGGCCGGTCGGGAGCGGGCGGGTGGAGGTGTCGTTGTCTGCGTTGTCCAGGCCGGGGGGAGCCGGGGCCTGGCACGGCCTAAGCGGGAGGCGGGGCCTTGCCGTGCTCCGGGGGGTGTGTGGGGCTGCCCCCGGCCGGCGCTGTGCCCCGCTGGCCCCTGGTAACGGGACCAGCGTGTGCAGGGGGGCCTGCGGCGTGTCCTCCATGGTGTGTCCGTGAGGGGCTGTGGCATGGCCTGGGGGATTGTGGCATGTCCCGGCATGTCTGGGGATATGAGGGAACGTGGTGCCGTGTCCGGGGCTGCGTTAGGGGCTGCGGTGTCCCCTGGTGCTGCTGGGCCATGGCGTGTCCCCAGGATGCAGGGACAAGGCCTGTGGTGTGGCCCTATGGAGCACGAGTGATCGCTGTGGTGTGTCTGTGGGGCGCATCTGCCGAGATCGGGGTGCTGGGGCTGTGCTGGTATGAGAGGAGCTGGTGTGCCCCTCTGAGATGGGCTCTGCGGTCCCCGAGGGGCAGCGGGTTGGAGCTGGCTGGGGAGATGGTTCCTGAAGGATGCTGCTGTGGATGTGCTGTAATGGGTGTGCTGCTGCTTGCTCCCCTCTTTCTCCTTGCCATGGCGGCATTTGGATGATTGGATGCTCAGATTTGTTGTCCTTAGAGTGCCTAAAGGGGCTACAAGAAACGTGGAGAGGGGCCTTGGCCAAGGACAGGCCAAGGGGAATGGCTTTAACCTGCCAGAGGGGAGACTGAGATGAGCTCTTAGGCAGAAGCTCTTCCCT
>WYDI02029976.1:0-30982 GCA_009867235.2 Psittacus erithacus
GAACAGCCCCAACTTTCTCAGCCTGTCTTCATATGGGAGGTGCTCCAGTCCCCTGATCATCCTCGTGGCCTCCTCTGCACTTGCTCCAACAGTTCCATGTCCTTCGTATGTTGAGGACACCCAAACTGCACACAATACTCCATGTGAGGTCTCATGAGAGCAGAGCAGAGGGGCAGGATCACCTCCTTCAACCTGCTGGTCACGCTCCTTTCGGTGCAGCCCTGGATACGGTTGGCTTTCTGGGCTGCAGCACACACTGAAAACGGCTCATGTTCATTTTCTCATCGACCAACACCCCCAAGTCCTTCTCCACAGGACTGCTCTGAATCTCTTCTCTGCCTAACCTCTATCTGTGCCTGGGATTGCTCCGACCCAGGTGTAGGACCTTGCACTTGGCATGGTTACACACTACAGCTACACACTACAGCTCATGCTCTAACATGACCGTAGTTTACCATGGACAGAATTCTCTCATATGTGCCTTGTAGTAGGGCACACAATCCTCTTGATCTTATAAAGACAACATATATACAAGTCCCAATGTGTATGCAAACATGCAACCCTACCTTTTTCAAGACAACACTTCAATAACTGTGCTACGAATATCCATTAAATACTACTTCCACCTATCAAATGACCACTGCACTAAACCCCCCCATATTGAATTACTCTAACACAGCCATGGCAAATCATTCCTAGATACATTTTAAAGGCATGTTACAAACCCCTAACATGTGACAGCTCCCCATCTATCTTCCAAACTTAATGCTAAGCCACAAGACAAACTCTTTCAACATAATTACCGCTAACATATGGGCATCTCTGCTATTGTACTGTTTCTAATTAGGACTGTATACGTTACACATGTTGAAAGAGTTTGCAAATATGTTTTGTGGTTGACAGTTAAGCTCAGTATTTAAAGTAATGTGAACTTTTGTGTGTTTACATTACATTTGCTGTAACAAATACATCATGTGCATAATAAACATACATATGTGTACATATACATGCACACACACTATCTTGTTTTAGCAAAATAAACATAAAACACGTGTCAAAAAATGGTAAAACTCATGGCTGGAATAAATACAGTCACCAAAAATGTATTCCCAGTGCATTTCTGCTCAGTCATTGGCTTCTAAAGATAGGATTCACAAGTATTTCTTCTTTATTACTGAAATGCTTTCTTCAGTGGATATATACATATGCATGCATGTAATCTTGTATATGCTACTTAAAATGTGCAATTAATTCCTGGAAGAAGTTATCTGTATATCTATTTACACATAACTTTTGCCACCAAAAGAATGGCGAAGCAATTCAAGGATAGAAAATAAAACCAATTAAGTTAAAATCTTGGAATACTGCAGCACAAAAGAGGCATAGAAAGGCAAAGTACCACCAACGCACAGGTAAAGAACAAAAGTCAACCCTTTACAAGTCCAAAGCCCGAGGCAATTAATTTTATACTAAAACCTCATACAAACATTCTAGGCATGAAGATGCTGTCTGTGAATTGCAAACAAAGCTTTGCAATTCTGCTTTCAAAATCATTATTTTATTAGATGTGTGTGTACATCTCCCTTTTGATTGCAAGAGCTTTACAAGATGTAAGAGGAGTACACAGACGCATTTAATTGCTAATGATACTATGCTACGTTTCAAGTTTCAGCATTAGCATCGCAAGGTAGAAGAGCATTACAACCCTCTCCAAGCTCTAAACCCCACTTTTCACGTAAACGCATTACTGTCTGAGTTTTCCTTTTGATTTTTTTTGTCTTGTGCTCACCCTTCAGTTCAAAGCAGCAAAATAACAAGATATTTCAATATTAGATAACTCACGATACTGCCTTGAAGCAAGAGGAATAGCAAAACACCATTGGCACCTCAATCTTTATCAATAAAACACAGATGTCTCCGGAGCACGACTCGCTGCCTGGTCAGTTCCGTAATACACCACAATTTTCAGCTATACAAAGAGCCCTTTACTGCACTCGCTAGGCATCTTAAAAATGGATGGAAATGGTTTTCTTAATATTCCTAGCCCAGGGAAAGCTACCGGAGGGCAGATATAAGAGCTTTACATCATCTCTGCCCAGGACAGAGCCACTCCAACTGCCACCCTGCTCCTGGAGACGTGACTGAGCACAAGCCAGGGCAGCCTCATGGCCCTCTAATAGACCTGAGGGCTCCACAGGTCAGGCTAACACAGGCAGCCGAAAGCCACTGGTATTCTCTTACTTCTTGCCCCACAACAGACCTGGAGCAACCACTGTGCTTCTAACAGAGATTCCAGACGCAATTCAAACCCAGGAGGGTGCAGCAAGCCCAGCTGAGGTCCCGCTAGTAGGTCACCCATGCACTGCAAGGAAACCACAGCACTTCCAGATGCAGAATCAAACCCCTGGTGTCCTGTCCTCAACGCAGTAAAATTAAGACGCACATCTGAATGCACCAATTTAAGTTTACCACTTTACCTGGAATGCCTCCATTTCAACAGGCTGAAATGAAAAGCTTAGTCCAACAAGTTAACTGCCAGTCACCGGATTTTCAGCTCATCTACCCTACCAAATTTAATGCAATTTATGTTGATTTTGTGCGTTATAAAATTAATTGCAACCGTATCTGACTGATGAGTAGTGATCTCAGCTACGAACTGACTACTGAGTCCTGAAAGGAAGCATCAAGATAGAGAAGAGCATGAAGTGTTTCCACAGCAAAACAGACTGCAGCATAAGCTTATTCCTTATTAGACACCAGAGAAGCCAACCAGAAGATCAAAGCCAGGCTGTGCTGGATGTGTGTCAAGACTCTGCTCCTCATCACTAAAGGGAAAAACAGAGAAGGAAAATGTAAACCAGTTTTTTTCTAGCGGCCATAGTTATAGCAAGCTTACTAAAGAGAAATGTGCCCTTTAACAACTTTATGGCATCAATGTACATCTCTTGCTACGATCATGTAACTGGTTACTCCACTAGAAAAGACATAATTATTAACCTTCAACTTTATCCATCTTTATAATGAAAATGTTACGATTAGTGATACCCACCACTCCCATCCAGCCACACTGAAATGCTTCTGCACTTCTCAAGACCATTAAAAAATAATCATGGCTGAATAATACATTACTAAGGCTGATCACAGGCGAAATATAGTTTTGTCAGTGCTGCTACTAATTTGCTATGGCATTGTAAAGGCAGCAAAACCTGTAATATTTCAGAGCCTAAGCCCAATAAAATCATAGTTCCACATTCCAGGTAGTTACTCTGAAAGCTGGTGTTCCAGGTGGTAACAATGGAGAGCTAGGGCTGCTTTTGTAAGCTTTAGCCACGTCCAGTAACACCCACAGATGACTGCGAAGACGCTTAATGTGATCACATTCCCTCTCCAAACAGGTCTTAATAGCCAAAGCTCTCAAGAGCTTCAGAGGAGGAGCAGGGGGACCCCTAGAGCTTGCTAGGCTCTGCCAGCTTCCCAGGACTTCCCTGCTCCTTGTTCTTTGTCATTTCCTGGCAGCAATCCTTCAGGGTGCAGATAAGAGCTGCCACTCACACCAGCCCATGCACACCTTCCAACACAAAAGCTTTCCTCCATTCTTTTCTGGAAGCAGGAAAGCAATCACCACTATTGACATTTACACTCCCATTACCAGGCACCCAAAGGAAGAAGAGGGCAAGTAACACCTTTAGCAACGTTGTTTCTGGCTCTCCAGGAAAGGCTCCTATCACTGTCTCAGAAACTGTAACAGATTTAGGGTTACCTGAATTCTCAGTGGAAGATGGCCACAGATTCATGGCTCACCCGAACCAAGCACAAGCAGATTCAGCCTGAGCGGCCGGCAGGATGGGGAAAGGCAGCTCCACAGCCCTGCTGCTCTCGCACAGATTTTCTACTTCCAAACAGCACCATAAAGCACATTGGACTCGTCGCAAGTCCCACCTTCAGCCTCTTGCCCGTCAATGAGCATTCACACTTTCAATTCCACTGCTGCAGTCAGACCTGTGTGAAGGCTCTGAGTGCTGTCAGGGCCTCACTGGCTACCACGCATGGAGGAATCGCTGTCCTGCTTTGATAAGATGAAAGCATAAACCTGGGATATTGTGGAACTCCAATTCCCTGTCAGCAGACCCTCTAGCTGACACTGTATGATCGCTGTTTTCTGGCTCAGGAGGCAGCCAGGGGAGGCCAGGCGACGTTCATCTTGTCAAAACTGCCATGTGCTACTCGCAGCGTTGCTGCAATCCCACTGAAAACAAAACCAAAACCGAACCCAAACCCTTCCTACGTGAGGGGAGAAAGGAAAACCCTCCCCAGCACAGGCTGCAGGGCCTGGGCGGGCAGGTTTGGCGGCGGGGCCCGCACTTTGCCGCTTCGGTCCGCAGAGGGAGCCCCAGCCCCGCCGAGGAGGCCCCTCAGCAGGGCGGCCCCGAGAACGCTCCCGCCCGCGGGTCGGTGCTCAAACCGCCCCGAGCCCACAGACACACACGTAAATGCCGCCGTGAGCAACACCTCGGTGCTAAGGAGCGGCAAGGGGCATGAGGAGCGGGATACATGGAAGGAGAAGCAAATGGAAGCGCCATTACATCGGCGCTGGATCCGCCCCAGGCCGGGCCGGGCCGCGCCGCCTGTGGTGCTCTACCTGCGGGTCTGTGCCTCACACACGGATATCGCTCAGGAGGAGCAGAGGGACAAACTGCCCTCCTCAGGAGGCCGGGGCAGCAGCGACAGCAGCGACAGCAGCGAGCTCAGTCACAAAGAGCCGCCGCCTTGAGGTCCCAGGCCAGATGCCTTCAGTGGAAGCATCTTTTTTAAGTCGTAGATTGAAAGTCTGTTGAGATCAGAGATGTAAACTTTATAATGCTCAAAGGTCTGGCTGAGCAAAAGTGACAGGGCGCTGGGCAGCACCCATACTCGCAGATTTTCACCAAGGCCCATCTCAAGGGTGCAAGCTGTATTACTGATGAGGTTAGGACATGAGGAGTGCTTACCCTGCCCTTATAAACTGGTTTTGACTACAGAAGTCACTACAAGAGGTTATGGTAGAGTTTAGCTGGTAGTAGAGGACACTGGCTGCAGTCTGCCCTGCTTGGGGAGTTAGCATCATGCAATTGCTCCAACGGAGTTATTAGTACATCCTCCTCCCTGCTCCAAAGGTCCACTGAAGCCCTTGGACACTGCTTTCATTAGCACAAGCATGCTTCATGTTAATGTTGAAAGAGCAAGCAGCAATATCCATCAGAGTTACAAAGTCTTGTGTAAAAATAAAACACTAAACTTTTCCAATAACAGATAATATCCCTACCTACTGCTATTTGTCTCCTTCCAACCCCACCCCATCCCTGTTAGCACAGAACTTCAATCAGAACATAAAGAGAAAACAGGGAAGTAAAAGTTGTTAGAATTGAATACTCAAAGCACTGAAGTCGTTCAAACGTGTTCAAAACGCTGTAAATAACCAGAATTCTGAGTGTACTGGATGACCAGCAATGTGCAGCGGCTGACACCCCTGCTCCCCACATGCGCAAGCCAAGCTCTAGCTGCTGTCAGCAAAATCCTCCCAAGTACTTGAACCCACCACTCCTTTTTCTTATAAAGCCTTTCTGGATAGAGCCTCACAGTCTGTGAAAGTCCCAGTTCAAGGGTGAAAGGAAGGACAGAGAGAAAATTGCTTTCGCCCTCCCTTCCAAGCCAAACATTTGAAACGTATTCAAAACAGCTTTTAATTGCAGTGCGTATGTTGGTGCTGCTGTACGCACTACAAGGCAACGAGAAAACCTCTAAAAGCTTCTCTCCCTTCTGTGCTCGCTCTACAACTGAACAGTAACTTAATGGGCAAACCCTTCAGCTGGCACAGGCCACCCCAGCTCCCTCGAAGGCAGCAGAGCTGTGCGTGACACTGGACCAAGTATTTCTTCCAGTTGCACCTTCTCCCCCAGCACCCCACACCACACTTGGGGATGCTCCCACTAAACCAGGCTAGGAAGGAGAGCTGTGAGAAATATGTGCGTGTCTCCTTTTCTCTTTGTTCCAGGAGAACCTTCTCGTTTCGCTGTGCTTGGCTCCGAGGCACCAGTTTTATCCTGCATTTCACACTTAAGGAAACCCAGCCAGGCCTGCCAAGTGCTGCAAGGTTTGCTGTCAAAACTTGGACAAGCTGAAAAAGTTTTACATTCTTTTAACCAAAAACCTTAAAGCAACTCAGACTTTAATTTTACTCGCAGCTCAAGTCTGAGTGTTTCATGACATTTGGCCAACCTGGCTTGAGTTTTCTGTTTGAGGTTTCATTACAAAATCCTAATTCCAGAACAGCGTAATTAATACTTTTATTAATGGTATCTGTAGTAAAAGATCATAGGACTTGGGAGAATGACTCCAAGCGCTTTTCGCTGCCCAGCAGACTACATGTAGTCCAAAAAGGAGATCTGCCCTTTAATTCAGCTGGCAAAAACTGTGTGCTAACAATAAAGTGAAGGCCTTTGGAGACCCAAAGGCAAGGAGCATTTCCCAGGCTGGCTTCAGAGTTGCTTGTCACACATATTACACTAGCAGCCCAACAGACACCACAGAACCGCAATAAATGGCAGTTTCGTTCCCAGAAATTACTTGCTCAGTGAGACACACAACAGCTTTGGTTGGAAGGGCCCTTGAGGGTGATCTCGTCCAAGCCCACTCTAAGCAAGGCTGATTCAGAGCTCAGGAGAGATGTATAAATCTCCACGGATGCAGATCCCACCCTGTGGACTGAAGGGACTTTCCCCCATGATACATTCAAAAAGAGCACTTACAGTTCCTGGTCTCACAGCATTATGTTACTCTGTGCTCCTCAACACACTTCTGTTGGCACTGTAACACATCAGGCACTGCGCTGCACCGGTACAACAGACCACAACTTTCTGGTTACAGATGCCAACTTTGGAAACAGTTCTGATGTCCGTTTCCCATATTTTCTAGTCTGTGCTAAAATATGATGAGCTTTGGAGTTTGAAGATTCAAGACAACCCTTTATAAGCTCTTCCACTTTTTAGGCCTAGGCAGCACAGAAAGTGAAGCAGTGCTGTTTAAGGAGTAATTGCAAATGCTTTGCCAGTTGGGGTAAGATTGTGTCAATCTTCTCAGCTGGATTTCACTGGGACTACTAGTGCTAAGAGCTGTTACACATGCTTGTTATGAAGCTCAAATGTTTTTATTAACATAAATGAGAAGTTAGGTTAATAATCTGAACATGCTGACAGATGTTCAACAAATACTTGGCATTGCTGTAGCCAGAACAAGAAAGAATTAAATGTTATCTTGGAACAGCCTGCAGAACAACACAACCCGAAGCAACAGAGCTCTTGTACCAGGTCAGACAAATACATATGCAGAAGAGCCAGGCTTTCTCCTAGAAAAACCCAAGACAGACCATGATACAACTCTGCACTATGTACAAGCCTGAAAATCTGGCAACTCACCGCAGAAAGAGATTGCGCGTCCAGCGCAAGTAGATACTACAACAGTGAGGATGAGGAGCAGGCTGCTTTGTAACTGAGAGAAGGAAAGCGGATGTCCACTTCTTTACATTGGAATAAACAAATTTAAGACATCTGGTTTTCACTAGTGAATTTGAGTTCTGTTCCATCCAGGTTCAAGTTGTGAACACACCACTGGACTCTTACTGCCCTCAAAATGTCACCAATCAAGTAAGACACAGGATTAGTAAAAAAAATTCATTTGGGGGAAACTATGACATGAAGCCATTCTGCTCAGATAAAGCTAAGAACTATGACAGTCTCATTCAACTGTTAGCAGAAAAGCTCAGGGAACATCATGTGTGATGCTTCATCAGGAGCAGGGATCTGGCTATGGCTGAGCTGGCTGATCTGGGCAGCACTCATGTTCTTACTGACTGTTTCTGCAGAGTTTTGGGTGGGTCTGGGGTACCTGTGTTGAAAAGCTTCAAATACGTTGGTTTGGGGGTTTTTTGTGTTCACAATACTCACAAGTACAAGAGAAACAGTGGGATGGAAAGCTTGTAAATGAGCTCCAATCCAGGAGGAGCCAACATTACATCAACATTTGTTGCATCATTTTACAAGTTCAATATTTTCCTTAAAGTGCTAATCCAATCTAAACAAGGGTTTGATTCTAAATTAAACAAACTCCACTTTTATTGATATTAACTAAAATACGCAATGCTCATTTCAGCAGGCATGCACTAACAAGAACAGCTATGCAGACGGTGCTATTCTCCAAGGCAAAGAAGGAAGGACATTAACTTAAACTCCCTTTTTTTCCAAGAAAAATGCACTGTGTTACAAAATCCACAGTGAGCTTTATTAGAAAAACCCAACAACAAACCAAACCAAACCCCAAATTTCCTACACACCAATGCTTTTAAACAGTCTTTAAAAAAAAAAAGCCACTTTCATTGCCTCTCCACTCCTGATTCAATTTGCTGTCAAAGGTCATGAGCTAAAATATACAGTTTACACTAAAAGCAGGAAGCAGGGTAAGTAATTGAATAACATCAGGAAATGGAAGAATACTGCCATTTTCCTAATGGATATAGTACAAGGTTTACTCTCTCCAAATTGAATTCTAGGAGCTCTTCTAGTAAAGGGTTTATTTTTCTTCGGCTTGAATTTTAGCCTACAACGTATAAAGAAAAATCCTCATGCAATCAAAAGGACAAAATACCACAGCAGCTTTATTTTCTAACAGACAAAGATGATCACTTATGCAGGAAAGAGAAAACCCCCATCCACAGTGTCTTAAACAGAACTGGCGTAGCAGGTTGACTGTTTAATATACATGGGCTGGAAATAATTCTACTAAATCAGATCTCTGAATTATTCATGAAAAACAGATTTTCATGATTTAAATTAGAAAGACTTAAAATTACAAGCCTTGCGTCGCTATTGATAGGTAAGGTCTCTTTCCCCCAATGTGATGCTAAGACTTATACAGCTCTACTCCAGGAAATGCTTTAAGATCACTCTAAAATAGTATTCAAGATGCCATACCACTTACTGCTTCTGAAAACAACACACCCACTTGGTAGCTATAGTAGACCAGTAGTAACACACCAGCAATAATTACATCAAAATGCATCATTATTATAAAGAAGAAAGTTTGATGGGGGCATTTTCAGTATTTATTACAGACTAAAGCACAGGTTCATTTAAAACACTGGAAGCACAAGCCTTAATACTGTATATGTCTTTCCATCACTGAAAACACTGCAATTCTCATAAAAAACATCAGGCCACAAATTTTACTTCAAAGCTTTCAAAGCCATTTTATAATGACGCATCTTCCACCCTCCCCCTCTGTGCATTACTAATGTATAAATACAATGCCACTAATAAGCTAAAGGTTCTGAGTTCCTTCTGGACAGGTACTCTGTGGTTATTCAACACAGCCCTGGTTTGTGACAAACTCCACAGTCAGCTATAATGGCCACAGTGCTCTGTACTAGAAATTATTCATATTCATTTATCAGGTACCAAACCTTTCATCTAAAGATCTCCAAACACTGCACAAATTCCCTGATTAAGCCTTTATGCCTTGATTAGAATTGTTAGATAATTTTTTTATGATTAAATACAATTTACATACAGGATGAAGATGGGGAAATGATGCTGCGACTCGGCAGAGGCCACCGAGTGCATGTTCCCAGTGGCTCCGGTCCCCAGCTCCCACACTGACACACTGCCTGATGCTGCCCTTGCAGGGGGGTTAGATCTTGACATTGAGCAGCCAATTCATCTAAGCTGGAGACAGCTTGGAGCAACCCGCTCTAGTGGAAGGTGTCCCTGCCCGTGGCAGGGGGCTGGAACTGAGTGAGCTTTAAGGTCCCCTCCAACCCAAACCACTCAGTGATTGATTCAGATCTGAGTATGTGGCAGCTTTATCCACAGACAGTTAAAGCTTCCTCCAAATCCTAAGAGCTTTTTTTGTAAATCCCCAAACTGAGCTGCAGCTGAAATGTCAATGCAACAACACTTGAACTGAGCAGTGTAAGTGCAGCTCCGGGTGGACCAGAGTCCAGAGAAGAACAGATGGAACAGCTGGAATAACCCATGATCCAGCAGCCTGGTTTATAGCAACTGCTTCTGTGGGCTAAGGAAAAAATCCCTGTTTCTTCAATCTTCACTCTGACACAAGAGATACTGGAACTCAACTCCTGTGACAACTCCGAGGGTCAGTCCTCAGCACACAGTTGTTCTTGATCATCAAGAGAAGTGAAGACAACTAACATCAAATCTTGCAAACTGAGAGTAGCATGCCACCCAAATACAGCTTTTGTTTGACAGCACAACACTGAGGTCATCAGTATCTTGTCATTTCCTTCTTCAGAACCAAAGCACAGAGTAATTGTCTGGATATTAATTTATTTTCTTAAATATATGAGCTATTTTCTCTCACCTAGCAGGCCCTATTGAACAAGTTCTATAATTAACATCAAAGCAATCTGAAAGCTGCTTGACTTGCTAAAAGCTGGTAAACAAGCAGGAAGCAATAAGGTGCTTTACAAGAGAAGAACATGTGTTAGGGGGAGGGGAGACAATAAAACATTAAACAGATTGATTAGTAATTTTAACAGAATTTCCATTTTTATTAACCCTCAGCCCCGCTTGGGGCACTTGGGTTTTCTTTTGGTTTTTATTTAAAAAAGTACGAGATATTTTGTTCAGCTACGTCAGAGAAAAGCTGTTCAGAAGGAAAAGATGAACGTAGCTGGCAAAGCAAGAGTAGCATGGAAAATCTTCACGCACCAAATGTCTGCTGCTTCATATGGCCAGGATGAAGCCCACCTGCTTTACAATTAAAATACCTTTATGAAAATCTTCATAATGCCAACCTCAAATCTCCTACAGAAGAAGTATTAAATGCCAGTTTCCACCTCTGCTCCCACTCTCAGCTTTACTATTTTCATTAATTTAAGGCCCTCTTTAGCCCTATGAGACTGGCAGGGTGAGATGAGCTTAGGCCTGACGGCATTTCACGAGCAAATTCGGGGTTTGCTCTCTCTTGCTTCTCTGTTCATGAACAGCAGCATGAGAAGGAACTCGATTCTTCTTTCTGAAGCACACTGGTTCCTACTATTGTAGGAACTTGTAATTCTACTATCTGGGAAGGCAAATAGGTATATACAGTACATGAGAAGTTCAAAGTAGGTGATACAGCTCTTCGAAAGAAGGTAGATTGAGATTAGACATTAGGTAGCAGTTCTTCCTTGTAAGGGTGCTGAGGTGCTGGCACAGGGTGCCCAGAGAAGCTGTGGCTGCCCCATCCCAACAGTGTTCAAGGCTAGGTTGGATGGGGCTTGGAGCAACCTGCTCTAGCAGAAGGGGTTTGGAACTGGATGAGCTTTAAGCTTCTAACCCAAACCATTCTGTTTCTATGAAATGCAAAACCACATTAACTTTTGCAGTTGCTCTTCCATTAAAATATATGGTGTTTGTTTTTTTTTTTTTACCAACAGTAACTTACTTAAAGGTAATTTTCTTATTTTCTTGTATCACCCCTCTGTGCTTTAATAAGGAACAGAGAAAATCATTCCAGGGAGAGGTCAGGACAAAAGGACAAGTCTATTTTTTCTGGTTTAGGAGTCATGGCCTTATGTAGTAATGGCCAGATCACGTTCTTGAACTGGCAATGGAACTGATTCAAAACATCCCATTGAATTATTCAAGAGTACAGCAAACTCAGTATAAAAAATAAAGCTATGTCACATTTTTGCCAGTAACAAAGGGGGTTTTCCTACTGCCTACAGTTCATATGCTATGAAAAAGGGTTTAAATATGAGTCCCTGTTTCCTATGTTTAAGTTTGTTCCATTTCCATGGGTTTGGACACAAGCAAAACTTAAAATGTCTTAATTTCACAAAAATGCAACATTCTGACTTGTAAAGCCTCCCAAAGTGGAGAATAACCTCCTCAAGGCTGAGGAACAGTATCAATAATTTTTCTGCACTTTAGACACAGCTCATATTTCGCTGTACTGAGATCAATAGCAGGAAGTTTATCAATGCATTCACATGGTTCTTCCAGCAACACCATGGGGGAAGCTTCCACTTCTAATAAATCTCAGCCCAAAATGAAGCCAGCCAGACCTGGAAGACTCACAGCCTCCCCCTCCTCCTCAGAGGGGCTGTACCGGTCAGCTACAAACACAGGAGCACTGCCTTTAGGTTCACAGAGACAGGAAAATGTCCCACTTATTCAACTCAAGGAACTGTCTCTTTTTCTGTCACCCTCCCCTTGGAAGGGCCAAGCTAGGAGCCTTTCACACCTCTTGGTAAGGGAACAGGTCCTCTGAGTGTGGTTCACTGACACTTTAACAGTGTCAAGCACACAGCTTAGGGCCATGCCCCTGAATCCATACAGTTACAGTGCTCAGGAGCCGGACCTAAGGTCACAAAAGCCTAATGATAATTTTAAACACGATGCAGGAGGCTGGCCCACTCCTGAGGCTGCTCTCCTGCCCTTACAGCTCTTCCACCACCACAGCGCTTGTGCTGGGGTATCACAGCCTGCCTGCACCCACCCCTCCATCAGAGCAGGTGTCACAGTGGGAACAGCATCAGGGCACAGGCCCCACTCCCCAGTGATGACCCCTGCACCTGAAGGATGCTGCAAACTCGCGAGCGTGCTGTGGATGCCACAACGACATTAAAGCACATTGCTCTTGCACCTCCTCACACCTCTGCGTATACAGAGTTTGTGAAGGAAAAAAGAAACGAGTAACATAGTACCAACACTTCCATTTTTGCCATAACAAATCTGAGGATGAACCTCTGAGCCTCCAATTAATACACAGGCAAACCTACAGGTCAGAAGCGTTGGCTTAAATCTCAGTTATTTGTAGAATGCAGAAAAAAGGTATTTCAAAAAGTGCTGGAAGATTTCTTTTTTTAATTCAAAGTGCTCACTTTATTATGCAGTCTTGTATGACTTTAGCTGCAGCTTAATTTATTTCCAAGCAGCCTCAGTCAAAATGAATCTTTTGTTTAATTCCTTATTGGAATGCAAGGGAACTTTTGAAGCAGCGACTGATTGTGTCGCACATTTGAAATGTGGTTCACTTCCCAATACAGCACCTTTAATCATCACTGAAGTTATCAATTAAAGGGTGCCAACATTAAAAGCAAAAAAGATAATCCTGAGAGACAATAACTGTTCTGTGCACAGCTTGTCTTTACTGTTATTCTCAAGATCTCTAATTGATTAATATAACGAGGTTAACCAAAAGCCACTGCTTTCAATCACGTTTTTCTCCATTTGGAAGTTGCTGGGAGTTTCTGGTACCCTGGATGCAGTGGGTCAGCGGTGCACACAGGGGCACTTTCTCCCAGTAGCATTACGCGCTCAGGGAACGGGATGGTGACATCTCTCTGGCAACTCTTTTTCACAGCTGCATAAACAGGAGCCAAAAGACAAAGTGAGATGCAGCAGGGCAGATCACAAAGCAGCAGCATAATTTGCATTAGAAATAAAAACATGCCAACACTGCTCATTTTCTTACAAGCCTGATCACGCACAACACAACAGCGACAGCAGGCGAAAGCAGGGGAAGCAGAGAAACCCTTCTGCCACATCTCAGGTACAACCAGCTCACACCACTGGCTCCAGAGAAATGTGAGCTATTATCACCATGGAATCCCAGACTGGTTTGTGTTGGAAGGGACCTTAAAGCTCATCCACTTCCAACCCCCTGCCATGGGCAGGGACACCTTCCACTGGAGCAGGTTGCTCCAAGCCCCATCCAAGCTGGTTGGATGTTCCCGCGTGTACGTATGACCCAAGTTCTTCCATACCTTGTCCTTGGCTATATAAGATCTACCATCTAGAAGTAACACTGCCACGATAATTACTGGTCACCATATGTGGTTACCAGGTATTAATGTTCATGTTTGAGTCCTGGCCAAAAGCCAATTTACCCTCAAACAGCCAGTATTTTAGCCAGAATAGGCAAACACGACATCATAACCTGGTTTTAAGCTTACACTCTTCTGCATCTACAAATGGGGCCTCTCTGAGCCTACACCAGAGCCAAAGACACGAGCTCCTAATACCCACTACCTCTCCCTGAAGGCTCTGAGCTGGGGGTTTTATGCAGTACCATACAGAAAGGATAAAAACAGTAGTACAGTATGAAACAATTATCATGGTACTGAGTCCAAGATACAGGCATTTTCTACTTCAGCTTCCATAAACAACAGCCGGAGAGAACTTCTCTTACCTCTGAGTACATACATTCCTTCACAGGAGAGGGGAATGGCAAAACCAAGGCCCTTTTCTTTTTATTTCCTCAGCCCTGCAAGCAAAGCTCACCATGGGGAAGCCATTTTGAGTCTATGGGATTTTCCAGCATGGATTTTTAACCCACCTAGCAGGGATAATATCCTTAGTAATCAATTGGACTCATGATTACCCTTTCAAAACCAAGTTCAGACCCATACAAATAAAAAAAGCACACTTTACATGGCAATATATACAGAACAATAACAGTGCCAGATGGTAGAATACTGAACAGAATTAATTTCACACATGATGTTTTCAAGGTGTTAAAATATGTCACAGCTTCTGCTAATAAAACATCTTCCTCCTCCCTCCTCCTTTTAAGAAAAGGCACCATTCCCACCAGCCTGTATTTTACATTATATGTGTTTTCAATTCTGATAAGGGCAGCTGATTGCTTGCAAACTTAATTACAGTCAAATGAAAGTCTTTCAGAACCATCATTAGCAATTAGGACCCGCTGGATTTGCAGCGTATCATTTAGAGAGGTATAATTCAATAGCTTATTGAAAGATTGCAGGTGAGGCTGGGGATGAGAAGGGGGGGAAACGCCTGTGCCACGTCACTGCAGGCAAATCCTCAGCAAAGTGGCAGCTTCTGATCAATGAATGCAGGTGTTTGCACAGCTCCTTGCTTGGGAAGCGTTAGCTGCATCCTCCCATCGCACTTGGATTTGTGAATGGCTACGCATTTCCTACTACATGCCTGTTTTGGTGTGTGTGTTTTCAAGGAATGCAAAATGCCTATTCAGGATCTGCAATAACCCTGGGGGATGGGGGATGCACGGCGCAGAACAACAGGCACACAAAGAAACACATCATTTTTTGGTCCTTTCTGTAGAGAACAACAATCTTTTCTGTACCCACTCTATTCAATTATATATTATCAGGGCACAGAAGTTGTTTGGATGCTTTCAAGCGGCTGGGTGCCTTCACAGATGATGTGCTGGATATGGTGACTGCAGGTTAAGTGCAGCTGGAGATTTCTGTGGCCTCCGATCAGAAGCAAACAGCAATTGAGAATCACAAAATGCTTGCAATTCAAGCACTGCTTGTCACCAATAGCAGTTTCCAAGAAGGAAATGAGAGGGGCAACTGAACAGCAGCCCAGCTTTTAGACACACGTTCTCTCACACACACAGATAATCCACATAGGGTGCATGTGTGCCAGACAAAGCTCGGTTTCCTTTCAATGACGAAATTACCAACTGGCCAGCACAAAGCACTCAAGCTCTTAACTGTGCGATGGTAGACAAGGTAACACTGAGCAGGACATCAGGAGACACAGATGATGTTAATTCACACAACAAGCTCCCTCTTCAGGTATACCCTCCACACACACACTCCCTTGTATAACATTTACCCTTCCAAAAAAACATGTTGCCCAGCCTGGACCGGTGCAAAGCCCCACAGATGTGCTCCTCCTTTCCCATCCAACAAAAGCTTCTCACAGCCCACATTTATCTCTCCCTCCATAGAGAATTACAGAATTGTTTGGGTTGGAAGGGACCTTAAAGCTGGTTCAGTTCCAATCCCTTGCCATGGGCAGGGACACCTTCCACTAGAGCAGGTTGCTCCAAGCCCAGTCCAACCTGGCCCTGAGCACTGGCAGGGATGAGGCAGTCACAGCTTCTCTGCAACTTATCACACCAGCATCTTCTGTAGTACTGCATGCACTCATGCTGTGGAACCTCCATGCACAGCTACCTGTATATGGCCCTTTCTATACTTTCAGTGCTGTAATCTGATTTTTTTCATCATTTCATAGTTTATTTTTCAAATGAAATATTGTTCACAGCATGGATTGACAAACAAACCCAAATAAACAATCCCCTGGATGACATGATACCAGCACAGAGTAGACAGTTTCACTAAACCAGTGTCCCCTGCATACTCCTGTTACTTGTGACCAGTTGCTATAGGTGATTTCAACCTTTTGACTACACTTGCACGTAATCAAACCATGCTGTGTAGGCTGCAACACAAAAGAGCAAATCTAGACATTTCAAAGTGGTTGTATTAGTGTTCTGAAATTGAAAACACACAGAAAACCAACCTCTTTCTCCACAAACAGAACGGAAAGAAACATTATCTTGATTTTCATGGCAGCATCACTGCCCACACTCCATAAGCTGGTAGCAATGCTCTTTTTAACAAGTCATACAGAGCCAGACCTCCAACAATGCAGAAGTAGCCCCGGTGTACTCAGCACAGCTTGCAAACCCCTCTGTTGTCCCACCACAAGCTATATTCATGGCCCAGGTTCCTACCTCATCTTCAGCAGTTTTCTAGGCACTGAAACCCGCTGGCTGCCAGGAAAGTAACCCCAAACCACAGCAGCTATATAAAAGGAGATTTGAGCCTTTATCACTCATTCCAGGCATATGCAGGCTGGATGCAGTATTTCCACCGGGTCTGACCTCACACTGCACAAATACATACACCTTTTTTCCCTTGCTGCTGCACAGAGCAACAAGTTGGGAGTCACAGAAATGAAACAGCTCTCTGTGGTGGAGTATAATACTTGTAGCTGCTATTGCACTCCCAAAGCCCACCCACAATTTCATTTTCAATTAACAGCTCTTAGAAAAGCAGTAATGAAAGCAGTTGCTAAAGAGCACTCAGATGTCATTGAGAGACTGCAAACCCAAACTGTAAATAGCACATTGTAAATCGCTTGTCACCACAGTCAGCTCTCACTGGAATCACACTGCCGGTGACAATCAAACCCATCTGCTGAGCTCCTCGACCAGTGTCACCACAAACTATACAGCTAACACCCACCTCCCGCTCCACGCTCATTTACCTGTCATGTACAGGCTTGTCTCAAAGTCTGCAAAAGCACTTCTTGACTGTAAGGCTGAATATACCTACAGACCATAGAATCCCAGACTGGTCTGAGTTGGAAGGGACCTTAAAGCACACCCAGTTCCAACCCCCTGCCATGGGCATATGGATTTCCCAGCAGATAGAAAAAACAATGAAGGAAATAGTAGAGGCAGCAAACGCCCATTGAATGAAGTGACATGATCCTTCCCTCTGACTACCAAAATACTCTCAACACTTTCTGCAATGACAACTCATTGTTTCTGCATACACCCCACTCTGCTCAGACCTTGCGGGATAAAAGCTCTTTAAAAAGTATTTAAAACTTTTTGCCACCCTTTTACTAGTTATAACTGTTCAATTTCAGATTTCCAAATGATTTTTACAGAAACACAGAATCACCACCGCCGATTAACGGGAAAGAAATTAAATCTAAAATGCTGGAGAAATATTCTGATGAGTCTTATGTTTGCTTAATGCCAACTAAAATTTCCTTGAGGCATAGGTACATTTATAAAAGCTCACAAAGCAGAGTTCAAAAGTCTTCTCGCTAGTAAAATATGAACCTTAATTAAGGCAGAGTTTCATATTTTGTGGATTTCAATAAACCTGTAGGCAGTTCAGCAGAGCTGGATAAATACCTGCACCAATACTGCAAGGATTTTCTCTGAAAACTAATTAGCAGCCCTTCTAATAGCTGACTTCAACTAAATCTGTTTGACGAGGGAGCTTCATACTGTAAATCCTGCATGTGAGAGTTACTTCCAAAAGATTACAGGTTTCACAGGAAGGTGGATCAGACACAACTGTTAACTCCTGGTAAAACAACCAACAAGATATCCAGGTATAAAACATTTCCCAACAGGGACAGGCTGCAGCCAAGGTTTTATGCCAGCATGGGAATGCAAGTGACAGCATCAAGACTGCATCCTGACATCCAGTTATAATATTCACACATTGCTCTGGGGGCAACAGGGGCAAAATACACTGTTAACCTATAAAATACATAACCTTAATACAGGAAGGACACTGTGTGTGTGTGTATACCTACACCCTGAATCGCAGACCCATAGACTGGTTTGGGTTGGAAGGGACCTTAAAGCTCATCCAGTTCCAACCCCCTGACAAGGGCAGGGACACCTTCCACTAGAGCAGATTGCTCCAAGCCCCATCATCCTGGCCTTGAAGCATACTGAACCTTCTCTTTGAACACTCCTACTTTGCCAAGTACAAAACACAGAGGCCCCAGTTCTTGTCTTGTTGTCACCTGAGAAGGTTGCCAAGCAACTTCACTTCCCATCAAGAGCCTGGGAATTCAATGGGATGCACCTGGGTGGGGAAACAAACCCAAGGTACACAGACAAGAGTCCCTCTGGGGGGAAGTGTGTTACATGGTCACAGAAAACCCATCTCAGAACTTGCCATTCTCCTCCCTTTTTCTGAGGTCTTCACCATTTGTCTTGAAAGAAGACAGAAAAGGCTTACCAGAAATACTATATATAAAGGTTGTGTGGGCATATTTTCTTAAATAAGCTTTATAGTCTTTTCCATTACATCTTTTTTCCATGTCTAAGTGCCAAAGCCACTTGGATTTGTCAGCACCTAAACTCTTCATGAGACTGAAATGTTCTTATCTAAGAAGCTATACTCCTACCAAATGTATTCAATTTATATTGAGCAAGATATTTTATTTCCTTTCAGCCTTATCCCCCAGGAATTAAGCAGAGTACTCAGATTTATCAGCTAAAAGGAAAACCATTCTCCATGACATGTGTCAACTCAGTACCTTCCCAGCCAGTGTGTATTTATTCCTAAAAACATAACCTCACAAATTGCCTCCATCAGCAGCGAGGCCAGTTCCTTCACAGCTTAAGTACTGGGCAGAAAGGTTTCACCTCACAGTAGGCTATGCCAGGGGAATCAAAGAGTTCAAAAAGTCAGCTCTTACCACGGCCGGTTCCTACTGCACAAAGCAGATATACAGACCATTTGATGTAATAAAAAGGAACAGCATGAAGACCACATAGGTGGACACAGAAAACTGATAAGGAAACTCAG
The DNA here is from genome assembly GCA_009867235.2 of Psittacus erithacus. Classification (NCBI taxonomy): domain Eukaryota; kingdom Metazoa; phylum Chordata; class Aves; order Psittaciformes; family Psittacidae; genus Psittacus; species Psittacus erithacus. Next base: position 19,169 of record WYDI02029976.1, read on the forward strand.
CAATCGTGCTTATAACTACTGCATCAACTGTCCTGAAGAGTTTCCCCATCTCCCTCTGAAATCCACAGTAAAACTGAATTAGAAGCAATACCTTAAAGGGTGTCGTAGTGTAGAGTGCTACAATTTGTTTCTATATACAGGGTAGGCTTAAAAATAATGATAACATATTTTTCACCAGCTTCAGTAACTCTAAATATCAGAATGAACACAAGCCAATGTACTCCGTCATCCTCAATGTTCCTTCCCTTTCCCCCAGCTCACAAGATGAGCAGAAGTGAATTCTCACTATTTCTCTAAAAGTTTCTGTGCAAAGCAAGATTTGGCTTGCGCTAAACAAGGATAAAGACTCATTCAATTGAATCAACCATCTCCACTAAAAATATAATTCTTGGTTAAAGAGTCATTAATATCACTTACACCTAGATCAAAGCTGACCTCTTCACTGTTACCTTCAACCTGAACTTCATAATGAGCCAAATGACCACACAGCACTGGCTACATTTAAAATGTCCAGCTCTATTTTAATCTTTAGTAAAAAACACGTACACAAAGAATATTCATCAGAAAAGGCAAAATGTGGCTCTTTTTTCTGCATCCTGCTAACCAGTGAAATCGCACTTGTCACACATTCCTCTTTTTTAAAGAGGGCATCAAACACAACCCTGCAGAGTCCTGAAGAAGAGACCAAGATTTCCATCCTTAGGCTTTGCAACCCTGGAGCTACACGCTCACTCCTGTCACGTGTGCGCCAAGGATACACCGGTGGTGGGCAGGCAGGAGGTTCTTGCTTACAAATAGGTGATGAGTCAGCCAAGAGCACACACTGACATCCTACAAATGAGCTCCTCCCACCACAGCCAGTCTTAGAGCTTTGTCTTAATTAACAGCCGCCCCTCTCACAACTTCCTCACCCTGTCCTTCATGCTCAGAGGGGGTCTTACGCTTGTGTACCAAGTCTAAAGACAAGAAGGCGTATTTATGTACAAAGTTGGCCTAACAATGTAAGAGACAGACCACATTTGTTTGCCCTGACAGTCTCACAGCCAGCCTACAGAAGGCTCTTTCAACTGTTGCACATTTATTAATCAACTCAGCTCCAGCATCAATACAGCACTTGCTTTCCCACTCAGTTAATCTCTTCTAGACTGGGACACAGTTCCAAGTGGCGCAAGAATGAAACAACTACAAAGACATTAGAAATCCACTTCTACATATCATGTGCCAAGAGCCAGAGCCCCCCCTCCCCACATCAGATAACTTGTTTCCTACCTGTCTGAGGCCCTTCGGTATCTTCTTCCTTTTCCCAAGGTGCTGGCAGAGATTGCGATCATTTTCTCGGTCAGAGCTGTACTGGTGGTGGTGCAGTCTGTTCTTTTTCGGAAGATACGCCAGACCATTGGCAAGTGCTTCCCGTTTCTTCTTGGCTAGAGGATTCTGTCTCTTCTCCACACGTTCCTGAGGTTTCAGAGCTACATCCTTCTGCAGGAAGAGAAGAAAATCACAAGAGTTAAGATATAGCTCCGACTTGATCAACCTCGTTAAGCAGCAATTCCAGATGACCAACAAAGCACTCTGGAGCCAATGCTACAGTCAGCAGAAAAGGCAAAACCAGTCTTAATTGAGATCCATTTAATCAAGAGATAGGGAAATGCAAAATCAGTAAGACAAAGCGAGCACATGGAAGCAGACACATAATCCTTTAGATTTCGTATCATCAACCTCCTAATTCTCAAAACCACCTCATGTATCAAGTGAACATGTACCTAGAAGATGTACCTATGTTTATAATGTCTAAATTAACAACTGTCTTTGATTTAAACAAGGCTTGGCTTTTCACATTTATTCTTTCTTGCATTTGACAAGCCAAGCTCTGACCTAAACCAAATCATAACCGATGAATCTCAACTCACTGTGGTGGATGTTTCCCTCAAGCCAAATCTTGGTGTGGGGAGGGAAAGCACTGAAAAAAATCCCCTGGCTTGTATTGGAAAACTTTGCAACTGACCCTTCCCTAAATCTCAAAATCAATGTCTGTCTATAAAAGACACTCAAGTCAAGTAACAAACATGAGTTCTGTTGCTTAGCCTGCAGTTACTTTCTTACTGATAACCTGCAACACCTGGAATTGAGGGTTTTGGTTAAGATAAATGTTACTTAAAAATAAAATTTCCAATAAACCAGAATTAAAGGCAGAGGAAGTGGAGGCTGGAGGGTCATTGGGAAAGAAGAATTAGAAGCTATTGGAAAGTGGTAAGTTACAATTCATCTAATGCACCTAATACATACAATCTGCCAAGTCATATCTACTCCAAGAACTTGGTAAGTAGAAGTACAGTATTTCCAGATAAGCGACATATTACTTAAACAGTGTAATACTTCAAGCATACTCTACTAACATGCCTGCCACTTCGACCAGATGCTCTCCATGCCCCACCATAAAATACTATGTGATCTTGTAAGCCTACATGCTGCTGTTCATTGTCACTTACTATTATAACTGACAGCAGGAAAGAAATTGGGCTACTGGTCCCTGTGTCACATAAAGATTCAGGTTCAGGAGAGTATCATTCAAATTATGCTGCCTTTTAATGCACAAAACCTTATGCCTACAGGCAAAAATCAGCTTGGCTTTAATTAAAGAATGCTCCCTAAATGCCTATCTAAAACACAAGAGCTTCACAAAATTCATAACTAAAACCAGTGAGAAGATTAATTAAACTAAAGACAGGCAATGTTCAACTTTGATATTCAGTGAAAAGAAAGATTTTACAACCATTAAAGAAGGGACTCTGGAACAGAAGCTGTAAAATACTTTTTCTACTTTTCCTTCATCGAAGACACCATGGGAAATCTCCGAAGCTTTTCTTCACACAGTGTTATTCATATCAGGAAAGTTGGGAGCCTTATCCAAGCTCATGAAAAAATCTTTGGGGTCTTGAGCTATAAAGCAGATCAGTACTCAAAGAACATAGAATCCCAGACTGGGCTTTCTTGGAAGGGACCTTAAAGCTCATCCAGTTCCAACCCCCTGCATGGGCAGGGACACCTTCCACTAGAGCAGGTTGCTCCAAGCCCTTGTTCAGCCTGGCCCTGAACACTTAAACATGGTGTTCTCCCTCCTCCTGTTCCTCCAGCTACTGCAAAACAAGTTAGCAGTAGCACAGCTCTTCTTAGTATACTTTGAGATCTACTTGTGAAAAGCCTGAGAGATCCTACAGAGCAAGCCCAAAGAAATATAAAGCGATAAATGATTTTTCCGAGCACACCTTCTGCCTCCTTTCCCAGGAAGGTTTTATATCCAGCTACATGCCACGAATGCACAAAGGCAAATTCTCAGGTGCCACAGACTGCAGCAATGATTTCACCAGCGCTCATTGTCAATAGCTCCATAAAAACTGCAACTACAGCTACACACTGACCTCTGATAAGAAACGCAGAGCGCCTGGCACAGCCATTCCTGCCCTCGGCCTTATCCTGCTACACTTTGTGCAATAAATTGGAAAACTGAGGTTGCAATTCCCACAGAGCAACTTCAACACAGGAAAAAAGCACCTGGATTACAGCTCGCTCAATGCACTCTACTGAGACAATGAGATGTTTCATCATAGAGCAGATTTCTGCCTCAAGATAACCGTCATCTACAGCTAATGATAAACATCAATCTTTACTTCTTTTTTCAAATCATTATCAAAAACTCCAACGCTTTAAGAGCAGTACATTATATCAGCACAGGACTTCTGCTGAAACACAGAGCTCATGTTTGTAATAGAACGCTGTTAAGAGGATTCACTCTAAATGTGAAAGGTTGAAGGAGTGAAGAAAGGGAAACTTTCTGGAATTAAAAAAAGAGATCAAATTCTCCTAATGACTCAATAGCTTCTAAGAGATTTTTTTCTCCCCTCGCAGCTAGGAGTGATCTAAATGAAAGAGTGGCAGGCTTCCAGAAGCTTATAAAATGCCTAATGGTGCTAGCACTGCCATCAAGATATTACTAGTTCCCATTAGCTTTAAAGAGGGTGTGAGATGGGTCACATTTTGCAGATCACCCTGGGATAACATCCTCCGTAAGAATCCCATTTTCCAGCCAACGGAACAGCTTCATGAATTGTCAGATACACCTAAAGAAAAGTTTAGCTTATGCCAGAATTGGGATGAAGGAACCTGGCAAAGCCAAGTGACACCAAACCCACAAAGCCACCTGCAAACTGTGACGACCTCCCAGGACAGAAAGAACAATTTACAGAGATCTTCAAAACCAAGGCATCCATTCTGCTCACGACCAAAGAGAGGAAAGGTTGCTCCACACGTACATGGTGCACACTGCGAAAGCAGGCCTCAAATCCACTTTAGTGGGTGGGCTTCCTATGAAATGCAGATATAAAGGTTGGTATTTAGACAACCACATTCGTCCAGAACAGCTTTTCCCCAGCTGACACTACTGCAGGGAAAACTACAGAGTGCTGTGGGTCATAACCTTGTCATTGAATTGTACGGTAGAACCTCTCATTGCTTCCAATATATATGATTTGTCTTTAAAATATACATGTATATAGAAATTTGTATCAGATTCTTCATCTGAAGGATACATTAAAAGTAGCTTGATTAGAGATCCCATGGGATGTCAGTCCTCATGTCTGAGGGTGCAGACTGCCCGGGATGGTTCTGGATGCACCATAGGTACAGCAGCACACGCAGCTGCAGAAGACACATACGGATCCTGCCCTCATGGAAGCTGTTGGGTTCGGTGGAGGCGGCGCTTGGCTGGGAACCATGGCCCTGCATAAATCACTTCCCCACTCGCTGCCTTTTCTTCCTCATCCAATTTTTATCTTTCTGTTGTTCAGATAGGACAATAGCTCTACCGTGCCGCGTGCTAGTACATTAGCCAGCACAATCTTAATTACAGACTTCAGGCATCATCATGATTAGAGTAATAAGCTGTAATTACTCTAAGGTGACAGGACTGCACAGACCTTATCTACACAGATAAGGAGATGTAGTAATATTTCATGTCGAGACGTATTTTTCAGCAGCTACCCATGGAGTCAATTCAAACTAAGCAGCAGACCCTGTGAACAACACATTCAGGCTTTAATGGAGGTTTTTCTCCTCTCCTGCCAGCATACAAGCCCACACATTATTAACTAAATCCTACAAACATATCAGGCACGGTTTAAAACCATCTTATTCAGATATATCTTTCATCAGTAAAGTGCCTTAAGTGTATCAGGAAGGTGACTTAAATGTATAAGTATGTAATTACACGCAATTCAATACAAAATGCATTAATATTTATAAGCATACAGTATAATCTAAAAAAAATAATAATAAAAAAATCCAATTGTTTTATTTCTATTGGGCACATTCAGCAACCTGATCCCACCGCACATGCCACAGTGAACAACAGCCACCCGTGCTGAAGAGACCCAGAGAGCAGGATCGCTGCTGGAGCCCAATGAGGTGCCTCTGCAATCATCACAGCTCCAATTCCTACCAACAACTTCAATCCAAGCCCTTGGTAAAGGGAGGAGAAGCGGTCTCTGTGGGTACCACAGACAATCTCTTGAGGTGGGAGGCTTGAAGGACACACAGCATTCCCATCAAGTGTTAAGCTTTTCCACAGCTCTGCCTGATTTATTTCAGGAGAGTTCATCTTCTTGCTATGTAAATGACAGCTCATTAATTCTAAATCAGCTCCCCAGTGGCAGCTGAGCAGTGCTTCACACTGCTTTGTGGGGTGCACACTTCGCCCCTATGAACTGCACCCAAGCGTCAGCCCATCACCGCTGCCCTTCCCTCCAGCCACCTTCCCTCCAACAACAACTTAAAAGCTACATGTGAACAACAGGAACTCTGTTTCACTCCTTATTACAGGGATTTTCTAAGGGAACACTCAATGAAAAGCAGCACTAAATGCACTGTGTGCCAAACACACCGCAGGCACTTAACTGGATGAAAAATTCAGGTGCTGCTCAGGTATTCCAAGCCTTCATCTTTCCAAATCATCCATCAGGATTATCACTATGAGTCCCATGTTGCAAGAATTTGCCTCCTGAATTCACACTGAATGTGACCCCAGGAAAGTGCAACTTTTCAAAGCTTATTAGTCAATACAAAAGCAGGGCTAGGAAAACCAAGCAATAACTGCATTAGCCTACAACTATATCCCACTTATTTGCCCCTCAGGTTCTTGCTGAAGTCCACAACGGTTTTATATCAGAGATCACCAATTTATCCTTCTCTCCAATACTGAAATTAAGTATAAAGAAATATGTCACTTTAAAAAAGCCCAAATTATTGAACAGCCACAAAATGTCATTGTAATGCTCCACTCAAAACACAAACAGTTAGAAAAGGAAGTCTGAACCTCCCAGTTTGCCCGTTCGCTACTCAGACATCCAAGCGTCAAACAGACCTGTGAGAAAGGTATTTCTGGAGTCTCTCATCTATTTCCAAGGTTCAAGCAACTCACATTGGGTCAGGAACACCAGTGCAGAAGGAAGAAGCCAATTAAGGGAAAAATAAAACACATTTTCACAAGCTACAAAAGCTGATTTGAAATTCCTTCCAAGTTACAGACACAACCAGGAGACAGACTCAGCACCTCAGCCCTGGCTGTCAGCTGCAGAAGGGCTTCATTTGCCAGGGACGTTACGTGAGGAGAAGCAAGAAGCAGCCAACGGGTTTCCTATGAAAACACACAGACAAACACTGACAAACCTACCACCTCCATGTTCGCTGAGGAAATCTGCTACAGAAGTTGAGCTTGCAGGAAATGAACCTGCCTGGAGAGCAGAGCTGAGAGAAACACCGCGGCTGGGTCAGCATCACGCAGCGGGCATTAGCTGGGAATCCAGCGAGCAACACACACAGAGCACTGCACAAACTGACCTAAAACCCCCTCAGAATGAGGAAACAGTGCCAGTCAAGGGCACCAAATTTGCCATCACATCCTGACAGGCTTCATCAACTCACACTGTGCTTTCTGTTACATTTAGGGAGAATTTTTAAGTCCTAAGACTTCAGCACCCCTCTTGCATTTCATACTTCGTCATTTTAGGTCTGGCAGTAACAAGGTGTCAAGACCTGAAAACAACGCACTGAGTAGTGCCTTCAAATCTTTCAAAATCAGAAAATAAACCGAGCTGTTTGTAAGAGTCATTCATTTCCCTCCAGATAAGACAGATGAACACACTATGTGTTCTTCTGAATGCACAATTAGCTCCTCAAAAGCAGGTATCTAGGCGAGAAAAATCACACACGCTCTGAAAACAACACCAGGGAGAACAGAAGGCAGGCATAAAGTTCAACACAAAAGAGAAAACGACTCTCAAAGCACAGGAGTTACGGTATTTCAGGACACAAGGGACTGGTGAAGAGAGCTGGGTGTCAAATACAGTGGGTGCAGGAGCCCATCCACTAATCCCAGCAATTGCTCCAAGTCGCAAGACCTCTGCAGAAAGGTTTAATCTTGGTTTGTTCGCTTTGTTATCCTAAAACTACAACCCACCGCCTCCTGCATCTCTCTGGAATCTGGAAACAAAGTGGTTCAGTGTAGTGCAAAAAAGGGTGTGCAACAGAGTGAAGATGAAATGCCATACCAGGCTGCGGGATGCTCTGTGGCGATTACAGATGAAGCAAAACAACAGCAAAGCAAGTTGCTGTCTGCTTGAGATATGTTTTATAAAAGAGCTTCTGTAGCAAAGAGATTGCTTTGATTTTTCAACCCAAAATCATTTGTTAACAGTATCATTGATAAACAGAAGGTTCCTTTTCAGGTGCTGCTGATTTAAATTACACACCAAAAACTACATTAAAGCAGCATTATTGAGGTTATGAAAAGTCAAGAGCTTGGAAGTTATGAAAGGCCAGGATTAAGGCTGTAACCACCACCTGAATTCAGCCCTCTTGTGCATATGCATCATGATACAATCTTTAATTACATGATTGCATGTTCTTATTTCCCTGCGCAAAATAGAAGCTATTCAGCTAATGAGCAGCCACTCAGGACTTTGTTTTCTCCTCTTTGTCCAACACGTGGACATGAAACTTGTTTTCTTCCACTCCATTTACACCCTCCTCTGAATGGACAATTATTAATTTCCTTAAGGGTTTTTCTATACAGCTTCTCTGTACTATCAGATGCTCAACAAATATCAAGGACATATTTACAGCTGTTTAGCCCAATGAAGGTATTTCACTATTCCCATTTTACAGGTGCCAACAACAGTTCTGATCGTGTTCAGGTCAGAAACGTCTGCTTAATTTTAAGCACCCATTAGGAAGCACCTACGGTTTGATTTTTCAGAGAACTCAGCTCTGCAGAGCACTTTATCTAATGAAGCACAGCCTTCATTGATTTCAGCAGCTCCAGGGAGTGCTGTGCACTCTGCAAATCAGGCTTTAGTCAGCACCACATATTGCAAGGATACAGATAATGACCACTTCTAAAATACAGCGTGATAGCCTCCCTCATGCCACATACTAAATACGAGATGGAGACAGAGAAAAACTAGATTGTGGTTATATTCAATTCATACAGAATCATGGAATGGGTTGGGCTGAAGGGTTCTTAATACTCATCCAGTTCCAACCGCCTGCCACAGGCAGGGACATCTTCCACTACAGCAGGTTGCTCCAAGCCTGGCCTTGAACACTGCCAGGGATGCAGCATTCACAACTTCCTTGGTCAGCCTGTGCCAGTGTCCAAAATACACACCAAATTACATTGCTTTCTTAGCTTTAAGTACAGAATATGTCCCCTTTTAACTTTATTTCATGCCCAAAAGCAGCAGTCCTTTGTTTTTGCCCTATGTCTTGCCAAATTTACCAGGAGACTCCTGCAATGAAATCATATTCCCCTCCAGTGAAGCCTTTGGCACAAAGCTGACTCTGGGCTCCTCTACTTTCAAGCTATGTCTGGTATTCACTGAATAATTCAAGCGGCACTTTGGTTGGCAGCTCACAGACTGAGGCCAAGGAGTTAGTGGGACAATAAATCTTACATTTAAAGGGTATCCCCCTTTATTGGTAGGAGTAGAATAAATGGACTTACAGGGCTCTCATCCTTGTTATTCCTGCACTAGGGTTAAACAGATGACTCCATCCTCCAAGCTCTCACACTGGCACCATTCATTAGCACAGCACTCAGCATTCATAAAAAATGTATGATGGTTTGTAAATCAAATCAGAAGCACCTCTGTGCTCCTTGTCATGCTGAAAGATGGTAAGCACCAGCACAGTCCAGTGTGTTCCAAAGGTCTCACAATGCTCACTAAAGTACCACAGCCACAGAAGAGAACTAAGCTGCGGCACCAGAGAGAGGTCAGCTTTGCTGCAATGTTAGCATCAAGAGTAGACCAGAAAATGTGCTATCCAGGAGGCAAGAGAAAGAAAGCAGGAAACTGCACTACACAGGGATAGAGCAGGGAGAGATGAAAACATCCACTTCATTTATTTCTGTATCATAAAGGAAGTCTTACAAGCATGCAGGGAAACAGAAGGCATCCCTCTGCCCATGCAAAGAAGCAGGGTAAACCCAGCTCCGGGGACAGACCACACAGAAGTAAGGAAGAAAAAGGACAGAATGAGGAATGTTCATGGATTATGCCAGATGGTAAATGCTGCAACCTGCACATTTTTTAACCAAACAAAAACCATCCACATAATAACGGGTTATAATTCCTGAGCTTTTCAAAATAAAAAACCTATTTTGAGACAACTCTTTTTCCATCCCCTGGGTCAAGAAGTCAAACTACTTAACACACCAGCTTTTCTGTCTTCTAAGCTCCTACTGTCTCATATTGCTCTTGATTTCCTTTGTCCTTCTCTGGGAATCACTTAACTCTAGCACTGTTCCTGGCATGTGGCATACAACCTCACACAAAAGACTGATGAAGGCAGATTTTGAAATGAAAGAACAGTGATTAGAAAATAATGAGAAGGAGAAAGAGAGCTGGGGTAGACCGGAGGACTGCATCACTTCAGGAGGACTGCATCACTTCAGGCGAGGTTGGTAATATTCTTCATTGGGAAAAGGATCAGAACCTTTGTGCAATTAGAGGGGGAAAAAAGAGAAACAACAGTTCAACTTCCCATCTGCAACGAAACCTCCTTCCAGCATTCAGACTGACAGATAGTAAAGAACAAAAGTGTAAGAAACAGAGCAATATGTAACCTTTCCATTTGCTGCCTTATTCTTCCCCTAGGAAACAGATACAGGAAAGATAAATTTGATGATCAGAAAACCAGAGGGATTACATTCTTGTAGTGCTGATCATTGGCAAATCCCCTTCCCTGCAGTTCAGAGGCACAGCTTAGCATAACAGACAAGATTTATCATTGCCTTGTCCTTCGCACCACTTACAAAGTAGGTACAAGTTATTCCTATCTCAAGAGTTCTCATTCACATACACAGATGAAATAAATATCAGATCCGTTTCGTTGCTCCTTTACAAAGGTACAAGCCACCGTACCAACTGCAGAGAATCAGACCCACTGGGTAATTGCCACATTTTCTGTCTTTATTTCTCCACTTCTGCTCATGCATCCTTGTAACAAAGCATTTGCTTCAGCTTCAGGCCAGTGGATGCTCCAAATTCTACATGGCATCACCCAAAACCCTAGGAGGGGAAACACCATTCTTCTGTTCCACCTTCGATTTAAAGAGTCTCCAGTTAAATGGGCATAGAAAACAGCACGAATAAGTAACAGAGAAAGCCAGAGATAACTGCTTTCTTCAGTTTTATGACAAGGCACAGACCCTGTGAAGCTGCCTTACTAACCAGAGAAAAAGGAAATTTCCTTTACAGTTGTGCCGTGGCTGAAAATCTGATGTTTTCTGCAAATAGACCTTTTTTTAAGCTGCTCTGTGGACAGACCTTTTAAAACTGAAATGCCATCTAATATTCACGGCTATTTAGCGGCTGACAAAGCCATTTCTGTAATCTTTCTTGTTTATAGCCACCTAGAAGCTACAAATTCAACTTGGTAGGGATGCACAGTCAGGGGATCCGGTTCCAAAACAGAACATCTCAAGTCAAGAGCTTTGCTAATGCCTCCAGCAAACTTGTGAGGAGTTACAGAAGCTGTGAATCATACTGCTTGAGCAATACTTACATTCAAACCACACTTTATCCTATCTGGGTGTCTCGACTGAACTTGTAACCATTTCTTCAGTAGAAAGCATCCAAACTGCTGTGTCTCTGTAAAAACTTGCCTCGAGCAGAAAGCAGATAAAGCTGCAATGCATCTCAAGAGCACTACAGAATATGTTGAAGAGAATGAGAACCATAAGCAGGAATGAGTCTGCACTTGGAAGGAAACCTTTCCTCTTCAGGATTTGCTTTCAAACCTGCTTGATGGTGCTGGTATCCAAGTCTCTCCTGTCTGACCTTATCACAGCTTGTACCCTGCCAGGCACAGGATTAGAGCTGGCTGGACTGAGATGGGAAGTTATTAATGTGGGTACCTGGAGTCGTATGTTGAAATTCCTGATCTTCCACTGCTCCTCTCTCTGACCTGCAGCAGTAAGCTAAGCCCTGAGCCACAAAGCAGGTATTCAGGGGCCTCAAACTATGTAATTCCCATTGACTTTTTTTCCAAAGAAAATAAATGCCTCAGTGAATTCAGGCTTTTAGCCCTTCCATGCAGCAGAGTCAGTCATTTACCTCCCGAGCCTCTGCGGCCCCAAAACTTCATCAGACCCCAGCATGTTCCTGGGGTCTGCTCACTGCAAGCAGAAGTTCTTCCCTGTGAGGGTGCTGAGGCCCTGGCACAGGGTGCCCAGAGAAGCTGTGGCTGCCCCATCCCTGG